>VXAK01008772.1:180-188058 GCA_013399435.1 Arenaria interpres | reverse complement strand
GGCTGGGGGGGGGGCGGGGGGGGAACAGCAAGGAGAAGCTGACATGTACAAGACTTAAGCCGTTCTGAATTGGCAGAAAGACTGAAGCTCTTTGTGGTTTTTCTTTGCCTCAGCTTGTGGGCGGGCAGTTGGAGGGGAAGGAGGGTTGTGCAGTTTTCGGAGGGCTGAAGCAGGTTGTAACGCGCTGCGTGAACCATTTAAAGATGGGGGAAAAAGTGGTTTCCTTGCTGTATGAAAATACACAGTCATTTCCCAGCCTAGGTGGCCAAAGCGGGGTCCCACCACAAAAGGAAGAGAGATTTTTCAAGCTGTACCCCTTTGGGAATTGTTTCCCGAATGAGAAGGGAGTTGGTGGTGAGTGACTGTGGGGCATCGCTGTTCAGAATGAAGGGAGATGGAAAAAAAAATTGCCATTTTTCATTGGACTTGAATGATCCCGCTCCTCTGGTTTGCATTTGAAATAAATTCGGTCAAGAAGTATTTTGGGGAGAGTTGGTGGTACTTTGTCCCTGGCAAAGGGACAGCATCCGCCTCCCCAGCCTTTCCTGGTGTAGATCCCAGCTCGCTCAGGGGTGGCAGGCAGGGATTTAAGAGGGACTTGCAGACCGTGGGGGCTTAGTTCTGTTGTGCAAGGTGGCTGCAGATCTTGGCTGTGACCAAGACATGGGCTTGGCAGGCTGCAGACCTGAAATGGAGGTCTTTTCTCCCAGTTCCCAACTAGGCAGACCCCCCTTTCCCTGTCTTTGCCAGGCAGCCGGTCTGTGCCCACGCAGAGACTGCTTTGGGTTATTCATCTACCGTAACAGGCTCTGCTGCCTCCTCCCACCCCAAGCTAATCACTCTGCAGAGCTTCCAAGGTACACCAACTTTGTGTGGCAGCTAACAAGCTTAGCTGATGAGTTCTGCCATCATCCTTCTCCAGAGCTAATCAGCTTACCCTTGCTCCAGAGCTAATGGGGCTGTGGGTCACAGCAGCGCCGTGAGCTGCTTGCACACGAGTTTGCCACATCCATCTTTAATTGCGTGGCTAGTGCTTTAATGGAGTTTCCTCCTGCATATGCTTCGCTTATTTTTCCAATGGTTATCGCTCGTTATTTTGCAGCCAATTCTTTTTTTTTTTTTTTTTTTTTTTTTCCCCTCAGACACACAGTTCATTAAAGACTATTTTCATGCTATGGCTGAGATTTCAAATATCAGCTGCTTCCCAGTCATCCCACCCAGACTGGGTGGTGGCCAAAATGTATTTACAAAGGGAAAATCACACTTGGGATAGCACATCTCATGAGCACTCTCTGCTTTTTACCAGTGCATCCCTGAAATCTGTCAGTTCCAGCAGAGAGAAGGATTGAGCGATGTTGGCTCTGAAAAGTCAGGATTTCATGAAGTTGAAGAGTGGAGGGAGTCGTAGGGCTGGGACCTGCTGCAGTGGAGGTTCTACAGCCCAAGAGTGACTCTGCCACCGTGTACCCATGTCATAGAATCACAGAATGGTTCCGGTTGGAAGGGACCTTAAAGATCATCCAGTGCCACCCCCTGCCCTGGGCAGGGACACCTCCCACCAGCCCAGGTTGCTCCAAGCCCCCTCCAACCTGGCCTTGAACCCCTCCAGGGATGGGGCAGCCACAGCTTCTCGGGGCAACCTGGGCCAGGCTCTCACCACCTTCACAGCAAGGAAGTTCTTCCTGAGATCTCATCTCAATCTGCCCTCTTTCAGTGTCAAACCATTACCCCTCATCCTATCATCAAGTGCATCATCATCATCCTCAAGTGCAGCAGCTGAGCTGCACCTGTGCCTGCATCCCTCCATGAATGTGAAGTGGCTTTACAATCATTTTGATAGAAAAAAAAAAGTGTTTTATCCTTTTCACTTGCTACATGAAAGCAGGTGGAGAAAAGTGACTGACAAAGAAATGCTGATGGTATGTGCCAAAAATGCTGACTCTGCGCTTGGCGAACAAGCCAACAATAAATAGAATATTTTTTTCCCCCTCGTATTTTTCAGTTTTTATATTGGCAAGGGATGGGAGAAGGTAAAAAGTCTGCCTGAAACTTTGTGTGAAGTTGGAGCGTGTCTCTGTCTGGGCAGAGTCCCGGTCCTTAGGTGCAATGTGACAGGAAGGGTTTTTAGGAAGTTAACCCATAAAGGCATTTAAAAAGGGTTTCTCTGCCATGCTCTGTCTCTGTCTAGGGCAGCTCTTCATGCGTGGCAGCAGGGAAAGCAGGGACAGGGCAACCATCAGGGACAGAGCGGGCAAGTCCTTGCCCAAAAAGGAGTAACTAATCAGCATTTCACCCCCTGAGCTACCAGCTGCCAGCGCTGCCGCAGAACAGTCACCCTCGACTTCGGAAAAACATCATGAAATGCTGCTCAGTCGCTGCATTGTTAATAATGTGATTAAAAGGAGGTTTATTTTGACCATATCCCGTTCTTAAAAGCAAAATGGAAATGGCAGAAATGCCATTTAGAAAATGAGATGTTGTTGTCTGTTCTAATTTTCATTACATTCTGTGCTTCTGCTCCCCTACAGCAGTAGTTGCACAGGTTAATTAACACATATGTGCCACGAAAATTAAAGTCCTTAAATTTTATTTTTTCAGTTGAGTTCTCTCCTCTTCTCTTCCAGAACAAATAGCAGTGCTCTTTCTTCCTTTATTATAATCTCAGTATTTTATAGACCTCTTTTATGTGCCTCTTGTTTTTGTCCCTTTGTACAGTTTTCTCAGAATTTCTGGGGTTTTTTATTAAAGCCTCTTTCTTTCCTCTCTCTAGTGCTTTTCAGTACTCTCCTGGGCCTATCTTAAATAAAGTGCACGGTGTTTCAGATAACTATAAACCCCCAATTAAAAAAAGTTACATTATTGTATTTTCCAGACCGTTCCCAATTTTCTCTTTGCTCCTGCCCTAGTACTTTGTCCGAGGGTTTTGTTAACTCTTGGAAAAAGCGCTACCAAATCACGGAGTCGCAGTTATCCCTTGCCCTGAGCCCCGTCGGAAGATTTCCCTTCCCATATGATACGGCTACAGAGGATTCGCACGTGGGTTTAATAATTTTCCTTGCTCATTTTGCTGGCACAGGGGCATGACTTGCCAGTCCAAAATTGCTAAGCTTCTTTTCAAGCCTTTTGTTTAAAAAAGAGGTTTGCCAGAAAGCAGTATTTTGCCTTGCCCAGGAATCCTTTGATTCGAAGGCAAATTCCACATGGTATAGGAAGGAGTCCTTCGTGATATCTGGCAAAATTGATATAAAATCTATATATATGTAAAAGCTGTTGCATTTCGTGTAAAATACCTTACTCAGACCAACGAAAGTTGAGCAGCTCCTCAAATAGTTTAGTTCCAAAGCAGGTTGGCTTGGCCACCAGCAGTGGGATGCCAGAGCTCAACGTCTGTGGCGGAGTCTGTATATTCTGCGTGGAGATATTGAGGAGGAGATGGGTTGGCTCTCGGCCACATCAACAGATTGCTCCTCTTTTGCAGACTGAAGTCATGTCTGAAATAAATACACGCAGTCGCTGCCGCGCATCCTGCACGGAGCAGCCAAGGAGCCGACCGGAGACAAACATTTTTGGCTGGAAATTTCTGATAGCGTCTTGTGGAGATGGGTTTAAAGCTCCGGGGCAAATTATTCTCCTTCTATTAGAATGTCGTTAGTGACTGCAGCCTTTCATGTGCCTGTATCTTTGATGTGACTATACAGCTGTCATCAAGTGTTTTAATACATCCGATCCTTTAGTTGGGATACTTACGGACTTAAAATATGCTTATTTACTCGTGTTGAGTGTCTGGCTATACCTTAAACTTCAGGTATAAGGTACCGTACCTTTAGGACAAGAGGAAATGGCCTCAAGTTGCGCCACAGGAGGTTTACACTGGATATTAGGAAGAATTTCTTTACTGCAAGGGTTGTCAAGCATTGGAACAGGCTGCCCAGGGAAATGGTTGAGTTGCCATCCCTGGAGAGATTTAAAAGACATGTAGATCTGGTGCTGAGGTCCGTGGGTTAGTGATAGACTTGGCAGTGCTGGGTTGAACTCGATGGTCTGAAAGGTCTCTTCCAACCAAAACGATTCTCTGATTTAACGTCTGTATCAAATATTCACAGGTGTTGAGAAAGAGAACTAAGCAGCGGAGTTTCTCTCCTGACTTTGTGTTTCTCTCTCTGCCTCAGCTCAGAGCTGTTTGCTTAGAGTTTGACATCTCCTCCATCAAAAGTCCTGTTTCACAGACCTGGGAGTCGCTGATTGCTGGCGGGGAACACGCTCAGAGATGTTCCCGGGCTCGACGCGGGGGGTCCCTGGTGCTCGTGTTCCTTTATCTATAAAACCAGCAGCGAAAGGCTGGGGCTGGGGGTGGCTCACACAGTCTGCCAGCGTAATTAAGAAGATCAACTATGCCAGTTTTCTGACTCCCCTCTGCTCGTGTTAGGAACAATAGCGCTAAATGATGATTGTAATTCATTACAAATGCACCCTAATTAAATTACCCATCAGTGGCTGCGAGATTAATGATACCAACCCGGGTTAGAACATGATTAAAGTTAGGCTCGTCACATTTTTCAGTTACTATATGGAAGTTCACAGGGGGAAGGGATGGGGCAGGGTGCGAGGTGTGATTAGATGATGCTCTGAAGGCAGCTGGGGCAGCCAAAGGCTGCTGCTGGCAGCATTCCTTCAACTCTGCTGGTGAAAAAGCCTCTCCAGGTTCTCTGTGGGTCTGTCCGTGGGTGTGCGGGGCCGTAGCCTTGTCGTTGGAGGTTGTTAATCCCTTTGTAAGATGGGCAGGGAGCCTGGCACAGCAAGGAACCAAGACTGCATCTCCAAACTTAGGCTTAACTCTGAGTTTCATTGCTGAGTTGTCTTGCCTTTCTTCTTTTTTTTATTTTTGTATTTCTGCCTGCAGAATAGCATCCGCTCTTTCTTAAAAATGCCTATAAAATAGTAGGGGAAGACCACAGTTGACACAAGAAATACTATCAAATACAGCATCAGCCTCTTTGCTCTTCCTTAGAGAAGTTTTATGCTGCAAATGCTTTTTGACAGCAAATATTTACAAGAAGGAGACAACCCAACAACATCTCCTTGCCTCCAGTGAAAGAGAAGCGCAAAATTCAGGATGTTTTGTGAAAAGACATAAAAACAAGGCTCCAATTTACCTGACCGTGAAGCACTGGGGATTTTGCCTTCTCTGCTGCTGGAGAAGGAGCCTCCGGAGGTGTTCCCGGGGCCCAGGTAGGGGTGAGGACTGATGGGTGGGATGTGTTCAAGCAGATGAGAAGGAAAAAAGGGATGCCTCGGCAGAAGGACTGTCTCTGTTAGCACCCTAGGACAGACTGGCTGTGCTTGGCATCAGCTCTTCTGTCGTTATCCGGCAAATAAGCAAGGAGGAACTTTTACAAAGCAATTTCATTTTCCAATATTGTGCATCCTGTCCTTAAATGCCTTCGCTGACTGGATTGCCGGGGCCGGGCCAGAAATGGGCATTGTTTATCAGTCGGGGCTGGGCTCTTAATAGATCTTCTCAGACTCTTTGAGAAGCAGATCTTGGACACTCCAAGTAGAAATAAATTGAGCAGTGCGGTCCATGTGCCCTTTATACCAGTGGAATGGAGCTCATTAAAACATTGTACACAAAAGCTTAGGGCTGGAGCAGCAGAAACAAATGAAGTTCCTGGAAATGAGAATAAACCGGGGCTTGGAGGAAGTAGGTGGATGTCTCAGAAGGGAGGCTCCTTTGTCTTTGCTGCTGTGCCCTGGCGAATTGTCCCCTTTGCCGGATGCCTGGTTGGGCCGGGGCTTGTGAAGGAGAGGAGGGTGCAGGAGCTGGTCCAGCAGGTGGTGGGAGATGAGACAGTCCATCCTCTCCCATTCCGCGGAGTCTTCGGCAGCGTTGTGGCAGGCAGATGGCAGTTATTAGCTGTGCAAACTTAATTAGCTCACATCAAAGTTACTGGAAGATGTTTCTCTAGGGAATGGATGGTTACCAAGAGGTTCAAACCCTGCTTGGAGAAAGGGAGATATTAATATTGAATGTAGCCATCTCTGGGTTTGGATGACCTTGCTTCTGTTGATAAAATGATGCATTTTCCAGGTTTTTGCATGTTCTCTTCAGCAATGCTGTTGCTCGTAATATTGAAATGATTTCCCTCGAGGAGGGTAGGGACGAATAACCTCAAAGAGTTTTCCTCCATAAAATTGTCTGCCAAAGCCATCTCCCACTACGCTGGAGCTGCAGCGCCCTTGTTTTAGAGGCAGAGATAAATAGGGCAGCAGCAAGCGCTCGTTCCACAGGCATCAGTGGATCCAGGAGAGAGCGGAATAGGGATTGCTGTTCGCCAGATTTCCAGATTCTGCACAAATTAGCGCGGGGATCATCTCCGTGCCGGCAGCCTGATGCTGGCTGTCAGATTAGTGGATGCCTCTCAGGCGGACCCGGCGTGGTCTGTCGACGCCGGGAAGGTAGAGGCATCGCCGCGGTGCTCCGCGTCCCGGTCACGTCTCGGCTTTCTCTCGGAAAGTTCAGAGTCGCAGCCCATGAGCCTGTAAATACCTGTGCGAAGGAGAGCAGCCACCTTGGCCATCAGAGGGTCCTCACCCACAAGTTTTGGATAATGCAGGCAGGTTCTAGCGCTAATATCAGAGTTTTGTGGCCTAGTTCTTCCTCTCTGGAGGGTTTTCTGACCTGGCTACGTAGCCTTGAAGCTGCATATTGCTCTGCTTGTTATTGCCTTTCAAAGCTAAATCTGTGTTTCCTCTTTTTTTTTCCTTTTTTTTTTTTATTGGCAAGTGTTTAGAAATGTTTATATTTGGGATACAACCCTTTTCGTCTTCCTGTTTTTGCCTTTCCCAGCCAGCAGACGCAGTGGTCAGGATTCAGGGGAATAGCTGACTTACATGGGCAGGTGCTGAGATTTTCTTGTATAATTGAGTCTATGAAAGGGAAATTTTCCTCCAGGCATCACGGAGAAACAGCTCTGCTGGTGGCATAGTCACTGGGGGGGTTGGTGGGCAGGAGATGTCCTTTAACTGAGGAGATGGGGTGCAACTGGGGAGTTTCAATGGTGCTGTAATCAGTGGTTTGGATCCAGCCTGGGCAGATAGAGGCGAGAAGCCATTAAGTCCTGCTCTCTTGGTCAGTGACCCACGTGAAATGAGTTTGGGTTTAGTCCAGTTCACTGTAGAAGAGCGGTTTGCAGAAAGCAATCAAGGTATCTGGCATGGACAGGCACCCAAACCAGCCATCTCAGCACGGGGCATGGTTGCAAAGGCGTGATGGAGACCAAGCTGCAGTTACCCAAACTCTGGGTCAGGGCTTTTGCTGTAATCTACTACCTTGGTGCATCTCGCGCCTTCTCTGTGGTGGATCTCTACCTTCTCAGCTTCCAGGCTTCTGGCTGGTGCTTTGATGCACCCACAAGTTGGAGAGGACAAAAGCTGAAGGTTTTTGAGCCCACGGTGTGGTACTGAGCCTGTCTTCAGGGGAAAATGAAGTGCATGTTAATTTGTAGTCATGTCCTTATACCTCCTAAGGGCATGCCTCCTTCACCAGAATGGCTCTGGGACCAGCTCCCCTTGGCTGCCTTTCTCAAAAGCAGAAGCTGAGGTAGATTAAAGCCAGCTCCATTGCCTGGATGAGGTCTCTCATTGACCTCAGCCCAGCCAGGGCTCTACAGTCTTGCAAAGAGGTCGCTGCTTTGTTCAAACACTGTAGCTGTGAGCAGGAGATGTCCAGTGGCCCCCAAGAGCTGGGCAGCACTTTGTGAGGACTGAGTCTTTCGAAGTCTCTCCGATGTGGAGATGTTTCTTTTGGAATAAATAAGTACATTTCTGATTCAAATGGTGCATAATTCAGGCTGATTAGTAATCTGAGGTCACAGCAACACATGGCGTTGTCTCGCTGTTTCCAGAGACTGAGCTGATCTCTCCAGGTCAGAGCTGAAGCAGTTTCCTTCGGAGCAGCGTTTGGAGGAACCAAGAAGGACGTGAGTGTGTAGATGGTGCTCCCTCCCCACTGTACGTGCCCGTGGTCCTGCCCACTCAGGAGGGAAGTTTCTTGGTTACGTAGCCAGTGATCGGAGTGGTCAGCAGATGGGCCCCAAGTTCAGCCTGATTAGTCCTGGTCCATCAGCCAGGCCAAGGCAAAGTTCCTTCATGTCTCATCCCATATGGTGGTTCCTGCTGTCACAGTTCTTGTGGGAAAAGCTCTGAGCAGCCTCCTGGTCACGAGTCCAGCCCCTGTTTTCTCCTCACCGAGTAAAAGAGAGCGCTGGAAACACTAGTATTTCTGTTGCACCCCAGGAGAGACGTTTGACACCTGGTACTACTGATAGGTGGGAGCTGGCTCCGCTTCATCCTCCATGGCTGCTCCCTTGTCACAGGCGCCTGGTGGGAATGAACTGCTCCAACGCCCTGCAGATGTCTGGGGACCAGGCCCTGCCTCAGGTCTGCGGGCAGAAAGGCGAAATAAATTAATGAAAATGACTTCTGAACAGATGCCTGAACGGTTGTTCAGTGGTTGAGGAAGGAATGGAGAGGCTAAACTGAGGTAATTTGGGTAGCTCCAACTTGTTCTTCGTGTTTTCTGTTGGAAACTGTCACTTGGGATGAATCCTTTCTATGTAATGTAGATTCTGACAGTTTTCTCAACCATGGCGACAGGCTGAGGAACTTGTTTGGTAAAATTGTGTAGTGTAGGTCATGCCAGCAGCACACCTTGTTCTTGGGGAAGGCCAGAAGAGTGCCTGGAGCTGGTGTATCCCTCTCTGTGGGGATGCGGGGAGAGGGGATGCAGAATTGAAGGGCTCTAGATTCAGGACTTTTGTGATGACTGGCTGGGATCCACATGGGTGACGCACACAAAGCTTCTGGACAGCATCCCTGTAACGTCTTTTATCCCAAGAGCATCATAAACACCTCCTGATACGGCCAGCCCTGGTGGTGTCGTGACCATCTCGCAATCTTCACCATTGCTGGGTTGTTCTCTCCACACTGGGTATCTCCTCGTGTCCTCTTCTTGTGCTCTGGCATGTTGAAATGGAGAAGGTCTTCTCATGACGCTCAAATGCTCCAATTAATCACCTGTGGCAGTCTGTGCCTCTGATTAGTTTGGAAATGCAGAAAAATGCCGAGGGGATGGCACAGTCTGTTGAGGTGGAGCGTGTCCGAGTCTGCTGAAGAGGAACTGGCTCAACCGTAGCTGGTTTTGTTTGTCTTCACAGTTGTTATCGTACGTTCTTTGTGATCACATAAATGAGATCTGAGTAGATCCAATTTCTGTTTTTTCCCCCCTCCTCTATGATTCTGGGCTTATTAGCCCTGACAGTTATTTATTTGTCCTTAGTTGTGGGCTGAGGCAGCTTCATGGAGAAAGTGGGAAGCATGTCTTTTCTAATTAGACCACAGTCTGTTGTCTGTCTGCCTTATGGGCAGGACACAGCGTGCTGAGTTTATAATAGCAGGAAGCCCTGGATGCAGGAGGTCACACTGGACTTGTTTCTAAGAGGTTTTACAGCAGCGACTCACAACATCAGTGTTCCTGGGACTAAGCAGGAAACAGAACCTGTGGACTTTATTCTCCTCTTATTCCCCACAGTGACCTATTTAAATTATCGTGGGTCATGATGAGGTATGGTAGGACCTGAGAGCATCCAGCCATGCCCGGGCAGACCTCAAGCTGGTTTTGCAGGAACTTCTCCTACCTTTCTTCCCCTGTCTCCAACCAAGGAGCCGGGACACACGTACCACCCCAGCCCTGGCAGGAGCCGTTCTCAGAAGCATTGCAGCGACTAATGAGGAAGAAACACTGCCTTCGTGGAAGCTCACACCTTTTCTTTTCCCAGCATGAATCCCCCCTGTGGAGTGTGTGTTATGTCACAATTATGAGACTGGTGGCTTTATATAGCCTCGTAGCTTGTATAAAAAGTGAAAGCTGCTGTGTCTTGCTCTTTGAATTCAGTGGAATAATCTTCTTGCATCTTCCTTGACAGCAGCAGACAGGAATGGTAACTGGTGCGGAGCAGCTCCCGGTTCTTCGCGGCTGGCAATGAAGGAGTGAAGTTTGTTCTCGTTCCACCAGGGAAACTGGGATGGGGAGGCAGTTGTCAGAAGCACATCACCACTCTTCTTCCTCCTCCAGGTTTGGCTGAGGACGGGGTGCTCGGCAGAGCACTCAGCCGTGCCTTTTTCATTTGCCCCTGATTTTAGTGACGGGGACTGTAACAAGTCAGGTTCATTACCGAACCTTGCAATTCAAGATAACTCTTTAAATAGCAACTTCCCTCATTCTTCAGTCGCTGGCTCGACGCCCAGGGAAAATAGTGGGTTGAGAATATGAAGCAACAACTTTTCTTTTTCCTGTAATAGTGCTTTCAAACTGTATGTCTGTTTAGAAACATTAATCATTGTAACTACGGGGTAAAAATCTCCTGCCTGTCTTTAATCTCACCTGTGCAGTGAGATGGCAAGAGTGAGCTGTTGCTTTCTGTGGCTGATTAAGGAGAGTAAAGCTTCAGATAGTTGACTTTTTCCCCATCCCCCCCTCAATTTGCTTTTCCATCACTTCAAATTAGAGATGGTTTTAGCCCTTCTGTTGCACACTCTTCTTGTACTATGATCTTTTCTGCTGTTGCAAGCCGTGCAGGGCCAGGCTGGGATAGCCCTGTTTTGGAAAACCTCAGGTAAAGGTTTGTCAGAAGGTTTGGCATTAAAAAGCACCCTTGTCTGAGGCAGCCACGGGTGCAGCCTGCTGCCGAGAGGCGTTGCATCGCCTGAGGGTCTGCCCTGCGGAGGAGACACAGAACTGCTTGTAGCTTTTCATTTCTTATGGCATTTTTAAGAGCGTAAGGGTAATTCTTGACAAATACTAATGTAATTACGTTGTACCTATTGAAAGGTCCCCACCCCCACAAGTTTAACGAAATGGGGTTGGTATTTATATCTCCTCCCCGGCCCATGCTGGCGTTGGTAGGTGGTGTTAAACAGGGGCTGCGTGATTAATAGCGAAAGCGATACTTCAAAGTGTTTCCCAGACAATAACTAACTAATCCAGTTTGGTGCTTATGAGGGGAGAGAGATCCCACGGTATTATTTGTAGCATTTTAAGTTTGTAAATCCCTCCAGAATCTCTGAGAGGCAAAAGAAATCCCATGCGCATGATAATTACATTATAAAATGGTACAAGATGCCAGCCAGCCTTCCTACGTGGCTTGGATGTTGCCTCCTGTGTGCCAGATGTTCTCGTTAACTGAAGGAGGGATGCGTGGACATGCAGGGGTGGAGGTTTCTCCCATTGGGCAGAAGGCACAAGGTGGCTCTTGGGCCGTTTCTGTTGCTGGTCTCCTTGACTAGAGGGTGGAAGGCCACCAAGTGTGGTGGATCACCTGAGGAGCACCTAGTCCTGGCTTCAGATAGAGGGTTACATGGATGAAATGGGCAAACACAAATGGTTTTGACTGGTGCAATAACTTGCTCCTTGATGAGTGTTCTCATCAACTAGATACATGGGAGATGAAATCCTTTGCCACGTGTTCTTGTGCTGTTCTTCGGTGCAGTTGGGGACGTGTTCTCTTTCATCAACCCGAATTCCTAGCAAAGAGCCAATACATCTGAGCCGTATGTATCATCTTCATTAAACTTTGACTGCTCCTTATGCCCGTTTTTGCAATAACTGCTTCCATATTCATTCCCTCAGAAACCTGTGGTATCTAGTGGGGAAAGTTTCTGAGGGACAGGAGGAGTTCGCAGCCCTTTCTGTTGCATTTCTTGAGGCCACGTCTCATTTCTCAGAAGAGCTGTCTGGGACAACCTCTGTTTTCTGCAAACTCCCTCCTGCTCTCTGCCGTTTCAGGGTCCCCCCCATACGTGATCGTGTCTCCTTTTCCCTCCTTGGCACTTCAGCTCATGGTTGCTCAGTATCTCACCATCTTCTGACAGCCCCAGCGTGGATTCCTTTGGATTTTCTTCCCTGCTTTGTTGTTAGCGAAGGAATTAAGCACAGCGGGTTGTTGTCCTTTATTGCTGGCTGTTTAAACAATCTGCAGGAAGAACCCCCCTGCAAACACTGCTGTCCCTCTTGCCACCTCCTCCTCCCAATGGTTTTAGCTGTCAATAAGCTCTGGATAAGACCCCAAGGGTAAGTGACAGCCACCAAGCGAGTGCAGGAAGGCAGAGGTGGGAAGGGAAACCCACTGAATAAAGAAAATGGTTTTCAGAGGAGAGGAGGGAAGGGCAGAGTGAGCACGTAGAGGAGGAAAAGAACAGAAAGCCGGTGGTAGGAGCTGGGCAAAGCAGCCAGGGTGAATAAACAGCCAGACGGCGTGTTTCACGAGCACCTCGGATTTGTTCCTCTCTTCCGAGCGGTTTAGCTGAGGCCCGCCATTTGAAAATAAACTTTCCTTTTGTTTTTCGAAACAGTCCAGTGCCCCGGGAGAGCGTCAAATAGCTTCGGTTTCAAATCGAAATGAGATTGCGGTGGTTGTGTTGTCATCGTACCCGTTCCGCTGCTGTGGTCTTTGGGAGGAGGAGGCGTCTTTGGGGAGCGGGTCCAGCCAGGCTGGTTGCTATGGCAAAGTCTCTGCTGATGCCTGCTCTCCGCCTGTAATTGCTATTCAGCAGCTGTTTCCAGTGGTCGTCTGGAGGAACTTGCACAAGTTACGGACGTGAAAATCCCTCCCCGTGCGTTGGCCTTGGCTGGAACCGAGCTTTGATGGGAGAGACGTACCCACTTCCAAACTCACCAGTAATTAGGCTGGTTTGAGGGTACTTTGCTGAAAGTTAAGGCTTTGGGGCTGGGAAGTGAGGGTGGAGGGGGAAGTGGCAACTTTAAAATCAATATTGCAAATGCAATGCAAAAGAGTGTAATTAGCATGTTTTGCAGGCCCTATTAATTCCTCTGAAATGCTGTTTATTAGGCAGAAGAACTTGGGAGCCCATCAGTGGATTAAACAGGTTCTGTAATGAAATGTAAATGGTGTAATTGGGCTTGTTCTGAAAGTATTTATTCTTCACCTGTGACCCGCTTGATTGCGGTTTGACAACACGAAGGAGTGTGCATCTCTTCGTTAATGACAGCTAATTCCCTGGAGCTAATGGAGTGGGACGCCCAGGCGCATGGCGCTGGGAACGGCAGGTCGTGCCTGGAGCTCCGCAGTGATTGGCACCAATCCGAGCACAATGTAACTTTAATTACAGTAATTCCAAATCTAAAGCAAGCATTTAGCTGCTGGAGAGAGGCTCTTCATTTTGCAAATAGATGCCACAGAATCGGCTGACCTTTTATTAGACAAATATCGGGATGGGTGGGAACGCTGTCCTCCAAGGCACAGGTAACATTATTGGCTCCCATTAGCTCAGTGAAAGTCCCAGAGGCACGTTCTCCCTGCCAGGTTAACCATATGGATTTCTTTCAACCAGCAACGTCGTGGAGCCGGGAGGGAAATGTGGTGCTGTACGTTATTTAAATGCCGTCTTTGCATCAAGGCATGAAATTCATCTGCTGCTCCTCTGCCTTATGCGTGTGCTTTTGTTGGTGTAGACCGCTGGGATTGTCGTCGTTGTTGTTTTTCCATCCTACAAACCCTCTTTATCCAAACCGCGGTGCTAAATATCCCCAAGCACATGGGAAAGGTCTCACTCCTCTCTTGGAGCAAGAGAGCTAAATACTTGGGTTTATGGTACCTGCATTGAGTGCTCTCTCTTCCATAGGGTTGAGATGTGTGTAGCCTCCCTTCACCCCTACCGGAGAGGACCTTCCAGTGTCCTCCAGGAGCAGAGGAGGGTGTACGGGGAGGGAGGACTGCAGAGCACACACCAGCAGGGACCAGCAACCCCCCAAGCTCTTCCCAAATTCCGACCTCGCCTTCTGTCAGCTCAGTCTCTCCCTTAAGCAGGAGTCTTGTTAGAGTTGAAACGAACCCAGGCAGGGAAGCTTTTATCCAGGAAATGTCCGGGCCCGTGTGTCTGGATTTGGAATAGGACCCAGGGGAGTGCTGTGGGTTGTCATCTTTAAGGTTTGGAGCAGAAGCAGTGTGATTTCTGGAAGCGATGCCTTTCTTTTCTGTTTCATTATTCTTCTTCCTCTGCCTCTCTCCATCTCCGAGCTGAGAGACAGGAGTGGCACTGTGGTCACGGGTCTCTTTATATCACCGACCTGGGGCTTGTCCCCTGGGTCAGGATGTGCTGCTGGTGGCGACGGTGGAGAGGGCAGGGAGGGAGGCAGCTCCACGCAGAGCAGAGGAGAGCATGGTCCACGGGCATTTGGCTGCCTGAAGGAATGGATGAGAGTCCCTGGGCGGGGAATGCATAAAGGATGTTAGAGAGAACTAGAAAGGATGGGCTTTTGATGCTGCTGTGGAGTGGTGGCCAACGTGAGGCAGTTGTCTGAAACCGGTCCAGCAAAGAGATGGGAACGGTGGCAAACAGGGAGAGCATCCTTGTGAGGCCGGGCACGTTGCTCCCTCCCAGCAGATGGCTTTCCATGCACATTGCCTAATCCCAGCAGAAATAACACCTTCTCTGGATGAGCTCATGCTCCTGTCGATGTATAGCATCTTTTTGTGCTGGATTTGTACTTTGGGGAGAGTCAGTCCACGGGCAGGCACCCAGAGCAGAGGCAGAGCAGCCTCTGCTGCTTTAGGAAGAACTTCTTTGCTGTGAGGGTGGTGAGAGCCTGGCCCACGTTGCCCAGAGAAGCTGTGGCTGCCCCATCCCTGGAGGGGTTCAAGGGCAGGTTGGAGGGGGCTTGGAGCAACCTGGGCTGGTGGGAGGTGTCCCTGCCCAGGGCAGGGAGTTGGAACAGCATGATCTTTAAGGTCCCTTCCAACCCAAACCATTCTATGATTCTTTGCAGGTTTTGCTGGTGTTAAATCCATCCTATTGCCCAGCTTCTCATCTGGAAGGTGCAGCTCTCATGGGAATCTTGCTGGGAAGTTATATACAGGGGGGATCGTGTTAACGTTGCAAAGAGATTTCCTTGGGAAAAAAAGAAAAAAAGCAATAATAATTCTGGTCATTGTTAGAAAAATCGAAAGCCTTCAGGTTTACCTACCTCTTTTTCCTGGCCTTTGCTAATGTGCCAGTCTGCATCCTGATGCAGTGATGTTTCCTCCTGCTCCTCAACCTTCAAGGCTGGGTGGTCCCTCAGCCCTCTCTGCTGGCTCCACTCTCCGCCGGCAGTCGCCAAAGCCTTCAGTGCGCAAAGTATTTTCTGAAATAGTTTTTAACAGACAGCCCTAGACCCCAGGCAAAAAGAGGACAGATTGCATGTGGCCTGTAATGCTGACAATATACCCAAAATAGAAATATTGTCCATTTCTGCTATAGAAGCCCAATTTTTGGAGTTATTTAATCTTGCAGCTTCCAGATGCGTGCTTCTGGCTGCCGGTAGAGCCCAATCTGGCTTTCTAAATTCAGATGCTTTTCTTTTTAGCACATACAGAGATTGTATTTACCTGAACTATCGGTCTAAACGTTGGAAGGGTACAGATGACTGGCGTAGATGATAGAGTTGCCTAAGAGACAATCATAAATGTTGATTTTCTCAGTGACAGCGTTGCCTTCCCGAGCATAGCTGGGCTCCAGACCAGGTATGGGCAGCCCAGGAGCCCTCCTGTCGTGTTTTACCGCAGAGCGAAGCGGGGCTGCCCAAAGCCGCCACCTCCCTTCCATCTGTGGCCTTTCTCTGAGCCTGGAAATCTCATGATGTAACCTGTGGAAGCTGTTTCCAGTCCACAGATATCTAAATGTCTCCTGGTAGAGGTATGAACACTGTCTGGTGGATGTAAACCTACAATGACAACAGGTTTGCTTTTCTTACTTACTTCATCTTAAATCTTCGTACATTGTCTGTTGACCTATAGATTGAAGAGAGCTGCTCCATGTAAAATAGAGATAAATGCTGTTGAGCTTCTTCTGAGGCACTTTCAAAACATAAGTTTAAAAAATGCTTGAGAGCTTCAAACTGAGTCCTTGTTTTTGTGGAGGCCAAAAGTGTGGGTTGCCCTCTGGAAAAGGCTGTGCCAGTTCAACAGTTTTCTAGCTGGGTTTACTCCTCTTATGTTTGGGACATGGGAAATATGGGATATAGCATGGCTCCGCAGCAGTTGGATGAGAACTGCCAAATTTTAATGTCAACATGAAGTGCAGCAGGAAGAGAAAAGGCAGGACGGGCAGGTTCTAGCCTTGCATGGGGAACCAGAAGAATATTGGACATTGTTAGCCTGGCCAAGTGCCTCAAGCCTCAAGGAGAGCTTGGAGGAGGCTTCAGGTGCCTTATCCTTCTCATCTCTCCACCTATTTCTCTTTAGAGTCCATACAGCCACTTCCTCGTGTTTCCCTTCTGTCTCCCATTTTGCATCCAAGTAAAGGGACCATCTGATTCCATGTTTTACACGCATATAAAAAGCTGCATAAAATAGCTTTGTGAGTAGTGAGGAGCAGCTGAGTGCTCTATCTCTCTCCTTTTAGGGTTTATTTTTTATTATTATCAGCCTGAAGGCTTTTCAAGGAAGGGATTCTGCCTCTGTCATGCCCCCACAAATACCTGTTGAGTTTTGGGCACTAAATAAATAATAAATAATGACTATACGGGAAAGCCGTTGGCTGGATTAATGCTGCTATAAACAAACCGGGCTTTTGGCTGGGGAAAGGCAGCAGGTTCCTGGGGCGGTCTGTGCTGGGGGTGAGTGGCAGCTCCCGGTCATTAATACAGGACTTTGATCTCTGAAGTAAGAGATTATTCCCCCGTGGCCCTTTGGCGTGAGGAAGCGGTGATAGACTGACAGCAGTAAAACACGGCCTTTTGAGAGCCTCCTCCAGCGTTTTAGTGAGATTAGATCTCCGAGAGGGGCCGTTAGAAAGGAAGAAATGATGGAACGGCGGGTTATGTGACCGCTGTGACTCATTAATATAACAAAATTTATGTCCAGAGCACTCTTAAAACTGGTCCGAACCAACTCCTAGGAGCTGATTCCTTTCTTCTCCCGGTGCTGCTATTGCCTAAAGGCCTCCCTGGGAGATGCGATGCCTCTTTTAACAACCTCCTGCATTTACTCTGACTCTCTGGGCTCGGTTCACGGAGGTTTGGCTGGGCCACCAGCGTGGATATCACGTTTGTTCTGCACCAGGGACAGTCTCTGTCTCTGCCAGCCTCCTCTGTGAGCAGTGGCTTCGTGGCACGACAGCCGGCTACGAAACCTGGTTGCACAGACTCGTGTGTCTGACAGTCTCTAGTCTCGCTGGGGCTGGGCTTTGGGCTTTTTCCCAGTTTGTCTTTGTGAAATTCTCGGAGCATCGAGACACAGTTTCTGGGAGGTGATGATAGAGAAGCTCGTTTTATTGAATTTCAACCCCTGTACCAATAAATCATAACCCAAACTGATGGGGAAGATTGTCTTTTGCCAGGGTTGGCGCTGCCAGAGCACAAGTCAATAGAGACCAGACTTTTTCACTCTGAGGTCCCCAGGCCAGGTCTGGGTCCTGGCCAGAAGTGACAGAAAATCATTGACACTGAGCAGTAGATTTTCTCTCCAGGAAGGGATTTTGCCCTTTATCTAGTTTGTATTAAACAGCAGGTACATGAACTAAACAGAAACCATCCCAGCTTTGTCTCCTGCCGTCAGCGGCTTAGGATCCACCACGGTAATTTCTGTTATCTGAAGAGGAGGGGACTTGATCCATGGGACACTGGGGCCTGTCACCCCTTATGGCTCCTCCTGCCTTGCCACGCTTCTTCTGGGGATAGCTAGTTTCATTCTTGCTGCTCACCATTAGCTCCTTCCCATCAGCACTAAATTCACTTCTGATTAAGCTACTCAAGTAGACCAGGAGGAAGCGGTGTCTGTGCTGAGCGTTAGGGTTGTTGCTGCTGTTGGGACAAATGGTGGGATTTTTGTTTTCTAAATTAACCGTCTAGTGTCTACTGGCAAGTTGTTTTCCCCCCTGCTTTTCTTATTCTAAGGTGACCCCAGTTTTTTCTCCCAGGTTTGTGTCATTCCCAGAAAATAGATCAGGATAACAGGGAAATAGGGTGAGCTTTTCCAGGCCCCTCAGCGTGATTGCTGTCTCCTACAGTTTTCTCCTTCAGTGCTATGAGATGGATCCTCCTCCTCTTCCCCATCTACAACCCGTTCATCAGGGGTGTGATGCCATTAAATGACCAAGCGCCTCTTGAGTTTTAGATAGTTGTGCATTTCCCAGTTAGTGGATTTCTCTTGCTGCTCCTCTCCCGAGATGGTGATGCTCTCTGCTCCCCCACCAGGTCTCTCCCATGGCATCACAGAATCATAGAATGGTGGGAGTTGGAAGGGACAAAGATCATCTAGTCCCACCCCCTGCCCTGGGCAGGGACACCTCCCACCAGACCAGGTTGCTCCAAGCCCCCTCCAACCTGGCCTTGAACCCCTCCAGGGATGGGGCAGCCACAGGGTCTCTGGGCAACGTGGGCCAGGCTCTCACCACCCTCACAGCAAAGAAGTTCTTCCTAATATCTAATCTAAATCTCCCTTCTTTCAGTTTAAAACCGTTACTCCTCGTCCTATCACTCCCCTCCCTCATAAAGAGTCCCTCCCCATCTCTCCTGTAGTCCCTTTAGATACTGTAAGGCTTGGTCACAACTGACAACGACACTGGTTGGCACCAGCACAACAAAGCCACCGTCACCACTCAATTTAAAGCAAATCAAAACGCATCTGCAGCAGCCCCTCCAGTTCACAGAGAGGAGACTATTAATGATGAATGAAGCCAACCAGTGGTTAGCACAACTCAGAACGAGATACTTCTTGAGAAGGAACACTTCTGTGACTGCGAAGCGGTGCGAGTATGGGAGGAATCCGTCTCGAGGCGACAGCACAGCTGTTCCCACCTCCCTTTCCCCGCGAGTGACTCACAGGGACATGATACTGCCTGGAGATCCCACGGGTAGCAAAGCGGTTTTGCCCTGGAGTTGTGCTGCTTCGTGTTTGTGCTCACAGCGATGCTCGGAGGAGAGATCCTTTCACATCGAAACCAGCGAGAAGCATGGCAGGGCTGAGCAGTTGGGAGGGGAAGCTTGGAAAGGAGAAGAGGACCTGCTGGGTCTGGGTTTGGAGTGTTTCCCTTGGGTGCATTCGTGTAACCTCACAGCGCTGAGAACACAAAAAGCCTCATTGGCAGAGCAGAAAACCAGCTCGTGTTCAGAGCAGGGTTTGGGAAGAGGTATCTTCTGGCATGCAGAGGAGAGCACCAGCCCTCCAAGTCCTCCCACAGAGAAGATGTGAAGCGAGAAGAGGAAGGGAGGGGAGAAAGCACTCTTTAGGGTGATTTGGCAAAGAGGAGAGCGGAGAGGAGGCACGTGTGTGAGAGACGTGGGAGAAGAGGGGCGAAGGGATCCAAGAGCTCCCATCAGTGTAAGGGGAGGAGATGACTGTGTAGGTAATTTGCTATGGAGGCAGGAGAGAGCGAAGCAGCCTCAGGAGGAGAGAACAGCTGGCAAAAGGCCTTCAGAGAAGAAGTAAGGTGCCAACTTAGAAAGGAGCCTCTTGAGAAAAAGCAGTAACCCTCGTTCTAGGTTTTTAGCAGAATCTCCTGGAGTGTCAGTCTGTGCCTCCCCACTTTTTTGTCTGTACTGAGGTAGCATCAGTGATCTTTGAGAAGATGTACAAATTCAGCTTGAGAGCACCTTCCAGGCAGGAAGGGTGACAGAAAGACGTGATGGACAGCATCAAGTACGTGGCACACGCACCTCTATTTTATCACATCAGTATTTTAACCTGTTTTTCTCTGAAAAGAGGGGAAATTCTTGATGGGAAGTCTCTATTTCTCTTGCCTCACCTCAAGATCTAAAACCAGTAAGAGGCCAGAGAATTTTCTTCTAATTAACTTAACAAAGAATAGGTTAATAAGTAGCTTGATCATAGTCTGAGTTCCTATATGGGAAGGAGATTTTGGGTAGTGAAGAGCTCTTTAATCTATCGGACAAAAGCATAACAAGATCAAATATGGGAAGTAGAAACCAGGAAAGATTAGAAATAAGGAAATGCTTTTGTAACAACAGGGGTAATTAGCCATTGGAACTATTTATCTCAGTACGTGGGGGATTCACCATCACTTTGAAGTGTCTGAATGAAGATGGGATATTCTTGTACAAGAAATGTTCCAAGTCAGCTGGCAATTATGAGCCCGGTGCAGGAACTGCTTTGCTTAATTCACCAGCTTGTGCTTTTCATCAGTTGAGATTGGCTGATTCTTCTGGTTCTTCTGAGCTCCGCAGTTTGTGAACCGATGAGGAACTGCAGATACTGCTGATGAGCAGAGCACCTGATGGTGCAAATATTGGCACCGGGAATTAGTCGAAGAATGCAAAGGATTCTGTTGAAGTAGGAAAGAGGAATCCATGGAAGCCTTTACTAATAACTTGGTAATTCTGCTGGAAAGAAAATGGCTTTCCTGGGCTTCGGTAGGGATCGGGCTGCAAACCCACCTTACATCAGAGTTGGCTGGAGGTGATGTACCCTCATCAGCCTCATCGTACCGTGTGTGCACTGTCACAGGACTGAAAATGTGGTGGCTTTGTTTGTCCCAGCTCGTAGCGTTCATCTTTCAAGCAATTCCCAAACATAATTAATCCACTCCCTGGCATACCTTCCTGGCTGCTTGTTATCATCGCTGGTTTTATGGGTAAGGACAGTTGGGGTGGCGCGGAGATTTCATTCAGGCAATTAAGGAAAGAAGTTGTCAGAACAGGGATTAATACTCCGGGCTCCAGAGCGCCGTCTCATTTTAAAATTACTAATGGAGAGCTAGGAAACGTATGTCTGCTGTTGGCCTGAATTTGATCTTCCTTTCTTAAATAAGAATAATAAAAGAGGGAAGGGGGCTGCAGGAACGCACAAGTACCGAGCGGGCTCCGTCGGGAGGCCTGATGGGGAACGCCAGAGGCTTCCGCGCTCGTTTGTGTCTCTGGCAGCCTGACCCTGCGGTGAGGATAATCAAGTTGAAAATTAAATCAAATTTCAGATGTTAAACCAGCCAATTAAAGAAGCAATCACATCAAAACATGCATTTTTAAAAAGTTTTTGTTTACTCTGTCATAATTGATTTATTTAGCAAGAAAACTTTTGTTTGTACAAAATACTTGTTAAATGGATCATGAGCTGTTGAGGGAGCGGAGACGCAGCTACACGGAGGCTGTATGTTCCTGAATGTCACCTGAAGTTCCCTGAAGGTCTGGCTGGATAAGTTTTACAGGGAAGGTCTTTTCCTACCACAAACCAAATATGATGAATCTTCTTTTTGGATGGGATGACTGGAGGCATGATTGCTGTTTGTGGCCTGTCCATTAACCTTAAAAGTGTCTTTGAACAAATAACTTACCGTCTCTTTGCTGTGATTTCCCTTGATGCCTCCCGTTAGAAGAGTGAATAGCTGCTGAGTTGGATACTTGGCTCTCTGGAAGTTTTCACTTCCCTGCGTGCTCTCAGCATCAATTGATGGCATTTCCTCTGGTTTTCTGCAGCTCAGTGTCCCTGCATTTTGGGATCTTTCCTCTATATTTAGGCAGGTTGGTGTTTATTTTGCCTGTGGCCCATTGAATAGGCCATCATATTTAGCAAGATAGTTATTTTTTTTCTCTCTTGAGGTTCCTCTTGGAACGTCATTGTTTGAACCTTTGTGAACACCTTTCGGTAATGAAAGAAGGTGGGTCGCACGTGTGTCTTTCACCTTTTACTGTATGAGATGAGGATTGCAAGGTTTATTGCGTCAGGATGTTCCTGCAAACTTCTTGTGTCCTACTGTTACCACCTCTTAATTGGACATTCGTTATTCTCCCAGTCTTGAGACTCCATTCGAGGAATGACAAGTGCAAATTTGAAAAATTAAAGCAATGAGTAGCCTTAATTAAGGGGGCAGCTGCTGAAGAAGCCTCATTAAAAAAAAAATATATCTTACAGTACAGGAGGACCTGAAGAGGGGCTTGGCCACCAATGGGCTAACAGCTGATAGAGAAGAAAAGGGGTCCCCAACCCAAGCCCAAGGAGGATGATCTGCTGCTTTGCTTTGTCTGTGGTTTGTAGATCCCCAGAACAGCCGTAGCCAGGGGACAGTGACAGTGTTCTCCTCCGCGAGGCCAGGGACGACACAGTGGTGTTGATCTGGAGAACCGCTTCTTCACAATTTGTGGTGCACAGGGTGGCTGGATCCAGGCTAAGAAGAAATTGGTTGGAATATGCTGAGTGTCTCAAGAGGTAGAGTTTGCTTTCCATCATCAGGTAGTGGTTAGTTTGTGAGGAAAGGAGGAAATGTGACGTTCAAAGACTTGAATTCCTGATGCTTTTTCCCTCCCCCCACCTCCTTTTTGTTCAGGAATAGATGGGGACTGGAAGCAGGCACCATAAGTTTGCAGTTGCCTGAACTTTTCGTTATTAATTAATCCCATCTTTATTCACACAGCAGTCTCTTTGCCTCAGACCGCGGGTAATAAACACAGATCAAGCAGGCAGCGATGATAAATTATCTATTTAATAATTAACAAATTAGTCCTAACAGATGGAACCAAAACAAAGTTGTCTGTATGTGCACACAGCGCACGGCTTGCCTTCCCCAGTTTGTCACACTGAGGTATCGCCGGAGATTTTGGCACGTCCCCACTGATCTCAGGTTGGTCAACCTCACATGCCACACGGGCTGGTCTTGAGTTTATCTCTGGGTCTGCTATGGCTGCTTCTAGATCTGTTGCTCTCCATGTGCCAGCAATGAAGGTGCAAGAGGCAAAGCAAGGAGATGCCGTGGAGGAAGAGCGTGATGGAGAAGAGAGGGGGATCCCGGCTTTTTAGCACTAGTTAGGATTCAGAAGCATCCCCGCCAAAGGATCAGCTTGTCCATTGTGATCTGTTGTGTTGAATTAATAGAGATTATAGTCCCTGTAATTCTCTCTGCTATTATCTAGCAAAGAATAAAAAGTCAATGCACTGCTGAGTTAAATAAACATGAGGCACTACAGTCATATGAGCATAGTATCCTGTGAGCTAACCGTGCATATATTATTCATCTCCAGTTATTATTCATGACCTTTCCCTCACACCGTCATGGCTCCATCACTTGTGAATTTATAAGTTCATTAATAATGAGTGGAAATTAATAATGTATTTTCATTATATCCATCGGGTATATTTACAGCATTCATAATGCATTCAAATAACTGATTCGAGGTGTAAAAATAAAACCACAGCTTTTCCATGGGCCCTCACCTTTTTGATTTTGAAGAGTTACTATTTTTGTTAATAATCCTTCCTGCTTCCATTGCCGTGTGGCCATGCTGTGTAATAGCCTGCCATCTGCCACCATCATGCTTAAAAAGGCTCGAATCAAGGCAGGAAATATCGTTATTGTGTGAGATTAGAAGAAGATGATCCACAAATTAATCATCATTGAAAGCGGCACCAAAATTCGGAGAGCGTGGGAAAGGTTGGAAGTTCAGCTGTTGCCTTCTCTTCTCTTCTCCCCCACCGGTTTGGTCAGTGTTGGGGGACACGCCAGGGTGGAACAAGGCACATTGGATCCATCCAGGCTGTGATGCTCCAGGGAGCACAGAGATTTGCTCGGGGTGTTGCTGTACCTGGGACAAACGTGCCATAGCAGGTCACGCCATTATGCTTTACTTTAATTGGGAGACGCCTACCTCCTTTCCTTTCTCGTCTGCAGCAGTTTAATCCTCTGGCTTTTTAGAACCTGTAAGTTTTTGCAAGCTCTCCTTTTCCTGTTTTCATTTTGTTTTCAAGAAGAAAACTCCAAACCCCGTTTGTTTTTCAGAGAATGTCTTTCCCCTGGCTCTGTCTAGGAGAAGGCTGGGCAGGGGCGTGCGGATCGTTAGCTTTAGACACCGGAGTCTGAAATTTGGAGACACGGCCATAGATAAGCAGTTAACATAACTAATCCTGTTTCAGTTCCACTTCTTTCCTTTTCAAGTATTACGGGGATCCTTATTTTATTTTGTCAGCAGTACTTTGAGTTGCATTTCTCCGGTTTTATTTCGGTGTTCATAGCCCGGTGGTAACACTCAACTGTAAATAAAATTCCCCTTTTATCTGTTCCCCATTATAAGCATGGGCTGCCTGCTTTTAAACAGCTGCAAGAATATTGAGTGTAATGAAGGTGCCGCCTTCAAAGCACGTACTTGATATTCAGAGAGGACAGGAAAGGCTGCCTCTAGCCCCACGGAATTGGAAACACTTAATATAAGAGTCAGTTGGATACCAGTAAGAATGTATATTATTTTCTCTACCAACTAATAGGATTTTTAAATAAAGCTAAAGCTGATACGTCTGGCTGAGTCCCTGCCCTCTGTGAGAGTTGCAGCTTCACCAAATGGCAGAGGGTTGAGCAACGCGGGTTCTGGGTGTCCTGGCTGCTCCCTGGGAACGGCTCCAGGGGGGTATAAAAAGGGAGGCAGGAGAAGAGAGCCACAAGCAAGGGACAGTAAGTGAGCTTTTTTGTATTGGCTTTAATCAAAACATAATGACGTGAGTTAGAGCACAAAGCAAAGGGAGGGATTTTGCTTGTGTCAGCCTGGAGGAGGGAGCCATTCATTTCACTCCATCATTTTGAATTGCTTTCTAGAGTGTTTACTCATCCATCTTCTCCAGCCAAACACTTCACTCTGCCTATCACCCGTCTTTCCTTTGGATTTAAATTAGGAGTCTGTATTAAATTAAGGGTCTCTCTTAGCTGCTTGGGTAGTTGGGTTTTTTTTGCTTCTTGAACCCATTTTGGACCCCCAGACCAGTTTGGTGCTCCCTTTAAGTGGCCCAAGTTAGCTGGGAGCCTGTGCAGATGCTGTCTTTGGCCAACATTGTCAGAAGAAGGCAGCCAGTGACTGATGTGATCTGGAGTCAGCGAGTGTGTACGGTGGATAAATGTGCCTGACGCTTTGTGATAGAGCTGGTAATTACATTTCACAGTGAGCGGTATTAATAGTGAAAGGAGGCTCCGGCCTGCTGCCTGCGAATGGGTAATAGGGGAGGCTGCGGGGAGAAGAGGGAGTCATTTATTAACCTGACGAATTATGGAAAAATGGACTTTTCCTTTGAATGCAGAGGAGCTCTCCTGGATGCGATGCCTTTTGAGATATCTCAAGGCCTTCGGTGGGCACTGGTGGTTCTGAAACCTCCTTTCTCTCTTTTTACCCCATTGTGCCACCACCCCTGACTCTTATAACTTCCATCTCTCTCCTTTTGCTCAAATTCTGTGTCGTGGTTTTGTGCTGCGTAGAGATGGTGCTTGGCTGGGGATTCACAAACCTTGAGATCTAAAGACCGAAAGTTCTAGAAGATTTTTGAACCTATAGAAGAAAAGGTGGTGAACGTCTGAAAAGGAAGAGAGTCAGCTGTTGGGGTCAGATGATTATCAGGCAGGAGGGAGAAATGTCCCAGAAACAGGATTCTCCATCAATGTGGTCTTGGGTACATGGTGGAAGGAGACATTCCCATTCTGGGAGATTTGCCAAGAAGCAACAGAAGCTTTTGTGTTTCAGTCTTTCCTAGGCAATTCCTTACCATTTTCCATAAAGCCCTTTATAGAAAAAAAAAAATTATCCATAAATGCATTTTCCATAAAAACTGCAGTTGAGGGGGAAAGCCAATCTCCTCCAAACTTTCCTTTTTATGCAAGATCTTTTCCTCTGGATCTTCTCTGCTCTCTCCTCTACATTCCAGCCGCTTTTTTGATTTTCCCAAGGTTTGTCAGCATTCGCTGTGTATCCCACCTTGATGCCATTCCCCTTCCAGCCCAGCAGGAAGGCGGGAGGGATGGTGCTGGTCCAGCCAGTCCATTGATGCTCAGAAGGGCTCTAACGTTCCTGCAAGGAAAGGTGTAGCTGTTGACACGGTGGATGCACAAAGCCCCCAGGGCTGCAGCACTGGGCTGTGCAGAAATCTCCCGAGGTTCTTAAAAGGGAAAACCTGCCAGCTCTGGGAAAGAGCACAAGGATGGAAAGGAGCCTGAGGTAGAGAGAATTGCCAAGATTTGAAGGTATTAGAAGTGCTCAAAACCAGAATGATTTAACGGTGTGATTACTTCTTAATGCAACACTCACAAGGTTTTTTATTAGATTCCCCCTCACCCCATTCTTCCCTTCTAAATGCTGTAGAAAAGGACCGGCTTGAAATAAACACCTGGGGCCGTTATACTATATCACTCAGTTTAATTAACTTTTAAATCATATAATGTCACCTGGATACGTTTCTGAATTCTATAAGCCTAAGAGACAGTGAGAGCTGTAGCTCTATTCAGTTACCACCTTTGATAAAATCACCTTCTGGAGGCCACAGGGTTCTCTTCCACCCTTTCCTCCTTACCAGAATTGCTCTCCTTCAGAGAGGACAGGCTGTAACCAAGTGACTCGTAGCTTAAGGACTTGGAATTAGGGTCTTGTTGAGTAGATGTCGGGTGATATCCTTTTGACTTCAGGTCAGCAAAGCAGCTCTCTGCTGTCCAGAATAACTTTATGCTGATGGTTTCACAGGCTCTCTGTCCATACTGCAGGTTTATGCTCTTGATCATGAGATGGTCTTGCCCAGCAGGTGACAAAACAGAGGGGACCGTGCATTAGGGAGGGAGGAGATGTGTCCCCTGGTGGGTAAAGCTGCTCAGCAGGGAAGTGTCTAGTATTAATTTGTGCTGTTCTCTGGTGCGAGTTTCCCATGTGCTGGTGTTTCTCCAACCCTAAGAAAGCATTTTCCCTGTGTGGGGGCTTTCAGAGCCAGTAAATGGCTATGGTAGCATCCATCCACCTGGCATTTTGTAGGTGTTTAGAGCAGAATAACAGGGGGAAGAGCTAAACCATGAGATTTTCTGTTCCCTTCTTCATCCCCAAGCAGGGAGCAATCCAAATGGTCCATGTCTTTGTTCGCCCTGAGCTGAGTCCACCCTGTGCACAGGAAGCTGGATCTCAGAGGAGTCGTATATTGACTGTGAGGGCTAATCCTTTAGGATATTGATTATTCAAAAAAAAAAAAGAAGAGTGAAGTTATTAGTGCTGCTGGAGAAGAGGAGCACAGAAGGATTAGGAGGCAAAAAGATGAAGGTGCTGGGATTTGCTGGGCGCTTCCAAGTTCAAAGCGCCCCAAAAGCACTAAGTAGAGTCCAGATTTAAGGAACTGGTTGATAGATGCCTTTGAGATGTCTAAGCAGATAGCCAAGAGAGAAAACAGAGGAGATGGGAACTCAACCTGAAAATTATCGGTGTAGAAGCGATGGCTGAGTGTGGGTTGGGGAAAATTCACCGAAAGGGGCAGAGTTACAGAAAAGGGGACCAAGGACTGCGCCTGGCATGAATGTGACCAAGAGGGATCATGGAGCAAGAAACAGAGAGGTCAGCATTGAGTTAAAGGAGTGTATGGACATAACAAATGGGAGGAGAGAAGTGGGAAACTTTAAGGGTTAATAGTCCAGATAGGAGTATGAGAAGACCTGCCGGTGAGAAATGGAGGGGTTGGGAAAGGCCACTGGGAAGGTCTCGCTTCTGGTAACCTCTGAGGTGGAGATTGAATTGCTTGGCCACGCAACAATGTCGCTGCATCCGCTTCATCTTTATTTAAACTTCTTCCTTTTGTACCTGAGCTTTTTCCACAGCCTCAGCAGCGTGAGCGAGCTGGGCTGCCGTCAGCTCTGTACTGTCCTGCTGTGCCTCTGGTCCCTTCTTTGATGGTACCTTTCTCACTGCCTGGGATGTTACCCTCCAACTCGGCTGATTTGCAGAAACCCAAGTGATTCTTAAGCTTTTTTTTTGCCTTTTTTCTTTTTTTTTTTCCTTCTCTGGCCTCTGCTCTGAATGCATTAGGAACAAGAAACCTACAAAAATGCAAGTCAAACCAAACGATTCCCGAGACCGTTAGTGTGTAGTGCCAACGTCATCCCTACAAGAGTATGTGGGATGCTTGTTACAAGGCCCTTGGCAGCTCAAGTGATGATGAATTTGCAGGATGTCATTAAGCTCCCAGGATTTCTCTCTGCCAGTCAACGTGCAAAGTTAAAAAGCTCCACCATTTCCATAAAATAGGGAAGGAGGTGGGTTGAGGGCATGGCAGATACTTGGAGCGTGCCACACTTCAGTGATGCCAGGGCAGGCAGTCAGCTCTGAGCAAGGGAGGAGCCTTCAATTAGGATACTGTATTTTGATCTCTTTCTTTCACAGCTTTTCTGACCAAGTTTTCCATCTTTTTTCCCCCTCTGTCTGTGAAATGGGAGCGAGCCGAAGCGGCCGTTTCACATTGCTGCGTTGCAGAGAGTCGCCCGACATTGGAGCTTTGTTTCACGCTGGGGAAGGTCAAACGTGGTGCTGGGGGAGCAGCCGGAGGGAGCTCCCTGGGAAGAATCAATTGGGGGATGAGGAAGCAGGAGCGAGAGATAGCATCTAGCCCATGTTTAATAAGAAGGGGAGAGAGGCGCGAGGACGGGGGGGAAGGTGGTAAGAAAGCCAAGACCTGGCAAGAAACCGCATGATAATGAGGCCGAGGTGATAGCAAAACGATAAGTCAGCAGAGCTGGACGAGGTGGTAATGTCCAGCTTTTCAATTCCAGGCAGGTACTGCTGCGTTTGCAGCTGTGGTTCCTCGGGAGCGGGAGGGTCGTGGCTGAGAATGAGAAACCCAGAGCAAGGGGACAGGGAGGAGGGAGCTGGGGACCAGCCCGTGCTCCATCCCCGGTGCTCGGAGGGAGCGGGGTGCTCAGCCCCAGAGCCGGGGGGAGCACGTCCTCCTTCAGATCTCTTTGGCTCATGGACCAGGGGTCCCTTGACCCCCTGACAGTGTCGTGCCACGCTGTGGTGCAGAGTGAACTCGGAGAACCCGGTGCAATTGCCCTTTGTTCGCAAGCGGGCGGCTCGGCGATGTCACAGGCGCTCTGCGGGCTGGTTAGGAACGGGGCTGGAGTAAACCTGAACACACAGAGCCAAAAATTAATGGCCTCCTGAGAAAAAGCTGAGTTGGATAAGTGCACCTGCTGTGAGGCCACTGGAGGAAGAGAGGGACGGAGAAGTCTGTATATTTTTATTTCTAGTTCAGGAGTCTCCAGCCCCTGAAGCTGTAATCTGCTGGTAAAGGCCTAGTTAAGTTCAGGGCTTCCTGTAAATAGAAATGGCACAAAATGCTTTTTCACCAGGAGCCGTGTCTCTGCCCTTATGTGTGTTTAATGATGGTGCCTGGATCTCCTGGTTTTCCAGCAGCAGCATTGTAGCTGCTGCCGCCCTCAACCTGGGACCCTTCTCTCCACATCTCTNCTGTAGCCCCTTGAGGGACTGGAAGGGGCTCTAAGGTCTCCCCAGAGCCTTCTCTTCTCCAGGCTGAACTCCCCCCAACTCTCTCAGGCCCCCCTCACAGCAGAGGCGCTCCAACCCTCGGAGCACCTTCATGGCCTTTTCTGGCCCCGCTCCGACAGATCCATGTCCTTCCTGTGCTGAGGGCTCCAGAGCTGGACGTCAGCATGGCTCAAGCGGGCTCCTGTCAGTTCAGACCCTTTTGGAGACCCTCCCTGATCTCTTCTGCCAGGGCATCCAGGGTTTCTCGGTGGGGCTGGGGCAGGAGTGGGAAGGCAGGGGCACGCCGGCAGCTTTGGTTTCAGCCCTGTACCTCCCCAAAGCCCATCCTGGCCCCTCTCCGGTTTTTGCAGGCTCTGCTTTGGTGTCCCCACCTCTCCGATATTTATTGTGCTTACACTGTTGTATCGCGCTCTGTCCTCCCTGGCCAGCACTCATTAAAAGGTAATATCCAAGAGTTAGCCTTCTGCACCTTCTCCAGGGAGGCTATTCGCATGTGTTGGCATGTTTTGATGGTTTATTCCTACCAACCCAGGTACGTGTAGATACTGAGAAGAATTAACCCCACTGGTGCCAGCAGGTAGCTATTAAAGAGGCAGGGAATGAAGCCGTCTCTGTGGTTGCTGGTTGTAAGGTAAATACGTAGAAATACCTGCCAGAGATAGCTGGGAGATGCCTAAACATCCATGGGGTGGTAGGAATGAGAGTGTTGTGTTCGTTGAGCGATGCAGTGGCTCCTCAATAATCCCTCCCCTGGGACTCGTGCTGATATTGCCACTGCTCCAGCCGTGGCACACAGATGCCACTTTAAAAAGAAAAGTTGCTCTTCTTAATGTCTTTTGCTTCATCTATCCCTCCAGCCTCCCTCCTCCTAAAATAATTTTGACTGCTCAAGTCTCAGAATAGACAAGTTTGCTGTTCCAGACTGATTTAAAATCTTCCCTTTAGTGTCACGCAGTCGGGAAACAGACATTCATCCTGTTGGGAAGGGGAAGATGCATTGCTTTCCAGCGGCCCCAGAACTTGCATCTGGCCTGGAAAGTCCTAAATTCGATGCACTGTAGTTTAGTGACATGTTTATCTGTGGAAACCCTACTTGCTGTTGTTTCTAAAGGTCTCTGGACTTAAGCTAGCAAAGAAAACTTGCTGTGAAAAGCGTGGAGGTTATATATATATATATATATTTATATATGTGAAATAAAAATTGTCCAATCTTAAAATAATTTATAAGCTCAGTTTTAGCATATCCAGTCTCTTATGACTCTCGTTTCTTTTTAACTCTTATTTCTTTTTAACTTGATGCCACGTTTTGCACTCAGGATGGGGGGGAGCCTGGCTCGAGGTGGACCAGCTGGGCAAGCAGGTTGTACCACGAGGCAATGCCACCACCGGTCACCAAGCCCTTGGCTTCCCCTCCCGGTAAATCCTCCCCACGCAGAGCTGAGAGGCTGCAGCGCAGAGGGACAGGTCGAGCTGCGTGGTCCTCATTTTTTGGTATTTTATTGTCCTGGTCAGCACAGCTAGATAGTGGATTCTGGAACAACTGAAATGTTCCATTTTTTACTCCAAGGTTTTCTGACAGTCTCTTGATGCTGAAAGGCAGAATCTCTTGAATTGTCTTTTTCCTTTCTTTTTTTTTTTTTTTTCAGTAGAAGCTGTTTAATATTAACGCTGATTACCCAATTGCTCATTTCAAGGAGAGCAGTAGCAACTTTCAGAGCTTTGGGGGCTTAATTTTCTTCTGGATTTATGGGCAGCTGCCCAGATCTCTCCAGCATGGTTTCTTTTCTCCATCATCTGTATTTTTCCAGAGAACACTTTAAAGATGTTCGAGTGTAAGCTATTTTACATTGATCCTTGGCTTTTCCCATCTTTTCTGTCTCCTTATTTCATGTAACAGTGTGTATATGGTATTTTTAACATTTTTACAGAAGATCAAGCCAGTCAGGAAACAGTTACCGATCCGCTGGAAAGGCAGAGGTATTTGACACACTTGTCTGTGAAGCGTCAGCATCTAGGGGGTGATAGTGGATAAGGTAAGGGAGAGTTGCCTGAAGAACATTGAGGGAGAGAAAATGAGAGAAAGCTCTGTTCTTCCAAGGCATAACCTGAGGAGGATCTACTGCAAATTACCCACAGACAGTATTTTACCGGCTCTGAACTATAAATGAGTTTTATTTGAGTCTGCGTGTGAAGTCCCTCCACCGTTTAGTGCAGGCTTTCCCTTGGGACCGTGAGCTCCGTGCAAGAATTGAGTCTGCATTTTGAGCAGGTGTCTCCTTAAAGCACTAACGCTTGGAGAAGATGCTAAACCCTGTCGGGTTTTGGGCACGCATCCCCCTGGGGAAGAGGGAGAAGTGTCACAACGCGCTGTGTCAACAGGGGCCACGTAGCTTGCACTTCTCATGCTGTACATCGTTTCTTGCCAGTCCAGACCCGCTCTCCTCCTGGTGGGATGAGAAACGTATGAATCAATCATACTGCCTGCTCCATGCCCTATAAATTAGAGAAAGATGCAGCTGGTTTGCCTTTTGGTTTTCTGTGGTCTTTAATTGTCTCTCCGTTATATCATCCAGTGTCCCTTTCTCCAGCCTCTTTCATATCCATCTTTGAGAGTGATGAGCAGTCGAGTGTGATATGCCCCGAAGGTGACTGTCAAAACACGCTGAATTATGCAGTGGTCCGGTGTTCCCTTTCTTCTCGCTCTTCCTCCTTTGAGTATTGCTGGAGGAATAGTTGCAGCTTTCGATTGGGAGGCCGGGATTGCCTTTTAGATTAGGTGGGAGACTTTGGATTTTGCATGATTTAAAATGTAAACCTTGGCTACTCTTTCTGTGCGTGGAGGCTTTACGTGCTGTTGATATAATCCTGGGGCTCTGTGAGTCGCTCCGCTCATCCCACTGCAAGCTCCGGCTTCTTCCCTGCATTGTGTCCCCAAGTTTAATGTTTGGTTTCAAGTGACTGACTTAATTAGCCTTTTGATGGCCAGATATTTTTGTATAATGACATTTTCCCAGGGATTAATCTCAGTTTTCCCTCCGTGGTTGAAGATCCCTGGAACTAGCGTTGTGCTGGTCTGTGCAGTTCCCATCTCTCCCCGTCTATCGCTAGCGTAAAACTGTGGTTAAAGAAACCTTTTCTCCCTTAAGGCAAAACACGGAGAGATGCATGTAGGCTGTGCTGACGTTACCTTTGATAGCCGTGCTGGAGTTTGGCAGCAGTTCCCCGAGCCAGGTGTCTTCATCCAGCCATCTCCATCCCCAGGGGAGCTCAGCTGATGCCCGAACACCCCTGCGCGGGAAGCCGTGCTGCGAGCAGGGGGGGCACGGGGTTGGAGTCCCCTCTGCTGTGAGGGGGGGCTGAGAGAGTTGGGGTTGTTCAGTCTGGAGAAGAAAAGGCTCTGGGGAGACCTTAGAGCCCCTTCCAGTCCCTCAAGGGGCTCCAGGAATGATGGGGAGAGACTCTGGATCAGGGAGGGGAGAGATGGATGGGGAGAGAATGGTTTTAAACTGAAAGAGGAGAGATTTAGGTGAGATATTGGGAAGAACTTCTTTGGTGTGAGGGTGGTGAGAGCCTGGCCCAGGTTGCCCCGAGAAGCTGTGGCTGCCCCATCCCTGGAGGGGTTCAAGGGCAGGTTGGAGGGGGCTTGGAGCAACCTGGTCTGGTGGGAGGTGTCCCTGCCCAGGGCAGGGGGTGGCAGTGGATGATCTTTAAGGTCCCTTCCAACCCAGACCATTCTGTGATTCTATGACACAGAGGTGAAAGCTGGTGGTGCAGGTGGACCCCGAGCCAAGAGTGGCCTCTGCCTGGCCCTGGCCTGGGAACTGGTCCAGGGCTGGATCCATCCAACCAGCCCCTGATGGCTGCGCTGCTGGGGGGGGCATTTATCCAGGGGACGTGGCTTATTTAATTGACAAATTTCACAGTCTTAAAGCTCAAGTACAGCCTGGGGGAGAGGGAGTGTCTTTTAGGCTTCTTTGAAGTAATCCAGGATTTTGTATAATAATAATAGTAATAATACTTATTATTATTACTTATCTGGGACCTACACAAAATCATTGATGTTTGCCTTTGCCATCCGCCTAATGTGCATTTTGCTGATGCACAACTTCTGGTTGATACTGTTGCATAAATAAAATAAGCCCTGTTAATTTCAAACTCCTTGAGAAACATATACATGCAAAAATGTAAAGCTTACTCATGGAAAAAGGGCAAAATCAGCAGGAAAAGAGGGAGATTATTTTCAACAGTGTCCTTTTAATTAGAGTGATAATTAATTCTTTTCCCTGACATGCACATACAGATTACTCTTTTTAAATATTCCTGCTTGGAATAAAATGACTTAAAGCTACATACCAGGGGAGCAGATCATAAATCTGACGGAGAAAATTTGGGGCTGTGTGTATTTTGAGCACTCCTTTTGAATCCAAAACAGTCACTGGAAAGGATGCCATAAAATCTAACTGCGAGGTGAAGAAAATAACTCCTCAGGACCTGAGTGCTGAGAACAAGCAGAGGCTCCACGCAGGCACAGGGGGCTGATGAAGTGGAAAATGGAGTTAATACATTTTGCACATACACAAATTACATCAACTCGACTCTTTTCCTGCCGGTGGGCTCGAGGCATTGTATTTCCGTAACTTTTCCTGGCATTATGGATTTTGAAGGTTGCTCAGGGAGGGATCTCGTTTGGAAAATGGATGTGGAAGCAAGAGATGACTGTAGAAAGTGTGGGAGAAAGCCAGCAGCGGAGGAGATGGCAGAATAGTCCGTGACAGGGCAGGCACCAGAGCTGAGTTGGCCACAGGGTGGCCCAGCGCAAACCAGCTGGTGTCCACCAGTAGGTGGACGCAAGCCTCTGGTGAGCCCGTTCCTTTTGGTGGGGGATTGGCTGGCTTTGGAACAGAGATGGGTAATCTGGGCTTGGGGGGAAACAGGCTTGATGTGAGGGTCTGAGGTCAGGCTGTGGTGATGAAGAAATGCCAGGGAGGGGTGGAGAAAGAAGAGGGCAAGACGTCAAGGGTTGGCAGAGAAGCCAAAGGTGAGGAGAGGGGAGAAAAGAGATTTGGTTTTGGAGGAATCCCAGCATCCATTGCTCTTAGCCTTTTTTATTAAATTATCACACAATTCCCTTTATGACTCCCTGAGCTGTGCTGGAGGAAGCCCCCGTGTCTCGCTGCCTGCCAAACCCCAGCTTGCAGCCCTTTGCTCCCAAGGAACATTGCCTGGAGCTCCGGTGCTTGGAGCCCTGGAAAGCCAGTGAAATGCCTTCAGCACAGCAGGGAACCACCTCACTGCTTCCCTGTAATTACACTGAGAAAATGCCTCTGTGGAGAAGACAAGCCTGGAGGACCTGCTCCTGGGGGGGAGATTTCTCCTGAGGGCTGATCCCACACGCAGGTAGTGCCAACCCCACTTGGAGAACTGCATCGTTGAGTTGTGCTGCCCAGCCAGGGTTTGATTTCTTATGGCGGTGATTAAGACTACTCATTTAGGGACATAAAAGGAGTTGGCTCTCTAATTGCACGTACAGATGTTCCCAGACATAAAGCAGAACGATGCAGGGAGGCTGTAGCATCCCGCTCGTCGTTCTGTGCAGAGGCCAGTGCCAAAATGGGGAATGAAAAGGACAGAAGGAAAAATAAACCTAATTCACCTGTAAAGGAGATCATATTGGAATGGGCAGGAAAGAAGAGGTGGAGAGATTATGTGGGTGTGGGAGGATGAAGTTCATATTGTCCATACTGGATTCTTTTGCTGCACCTGGGGCAGGCTGTGGGCCATAGAGCCATAATCAGCCACGAAGACCTCATCAGCCCAATCTCCAGTGGCGCTAATTAAGGGAAAAGAGTTTCCTCCTTTTCCTTTTCGACAAAAGGATTTCCACGCATCACTTTAGTCTGTTACTTTTCTCCAGAGATGAGCAAGCCAGGGAAATACTGTTTCTTTCTTCATTGCTGTTAATTAAGCTGGGTCTGAAGCACCTTGGTGACCCTCAGGTGTCTCTCAATTTGCAGAGGGCTTTGCAGCCCTGAGACGAGCTGCAAGGATGGAGGCACATTTCTCCATGAGCCCCAGAGGTCCACAAAACCCTTGAATAGAAGAGAGAAACCCTGTCTAGAGCTACAGAGGAGATGTTATCATGTACTTCTACCTGCCAGAGTGATCTCAAAAAATGCCCCCTTTTTTTTTTTTCATCTTTAGAGGACCCTGAGTCTTGTATTGGTCAGTTGAAGTGGTATAGTAGGGGACCACAGGGATGCTTCTCCAAATCTGCTCCTTAGACCTTTGCCTCAGCCATATGCTACGGTCTGCCCTCTCTCCTGCCTCTCCTGGTCTTAGTGGGGTCCCACCTGGCTAGAGAACCTCTTGAAGGTCTTTGCCTCCCTCCTTGCTACTTGCTGAGTGGAGGGGCCTTGTCTCCTTTGGAGAAAAATGTCTTCTTGTCCTCCCGTATTTATGTGACCTCTCAGCCTACAGTGGAGCAGACCAAAAGGAGCATTTTCTCTGCCAACCCATCTTCTCTGCAAGTTGGACATGTTTTCTGAGGGGGAGATGTGTGGGAGCACTCCAGATTTTCCTGGGTTCATTGGGATTTGCCCTTCCTGACGGGTGTATCCCATCCTCCTTCAGTCCCACGTTTCAGCCCCGAGTTCCAGTGCTTCCCTAGGTACCAGAGGCTGCAGTTTTCTGTGGTGGGACCCATCCCTCCACAACTAACCTTCTTGTCTTCTTTAACAACTTCCAGTTTCGTTTCTTGCTTGCCGTTGTCCAGCACTTGGCACTGAATCTGCTCTGGAGACATTGTTTAAGTACAGGCAGTCACAGCACATGTCGTGTTGGGGAGATAAATGGTTAAATGGATAAATCTCAGCTTCGGCTTGAAGCACTGATTTTTTGGGTCTTTTTTTCTTTTTTTTAATTTATTTATTTCAAGGCACATCCAAGTTTCCAGGACAGCTGAAGGTGATAGAGATGGCACCTTAATTGAAAGGGGTCAGAGCGTTGCATGTTTTTCTTGCATTAACATTCTGTGCATATTCCTCTTTAAACCCAAAGGCTCCGTCCACTGTTCCTCGCTGGCCTTCAGAAAGTGAACTCCTGGTAAAGGGCTTAAAAGGCAATATTAAAAGGGGAGAGAAAGAACTGAAAAGGGGATTACAAATCCAATAAAAATTGCTCTCAAGAGTCGACAGTATCTGCCGGACAGGAAATATATTTGAGTTTGTGACGAGCTGCAAAATGCCTCAGCCACGGAAAGTCTTGAGCGGAGGGTAAGCCTTTTGGCTCAGTTAATCATCAAAGACAAGCAGAGGACACTGGGCTTGCACGGGGATCAAGTCCGAAGCCGCCTCATGCATATTGCAGCGGCTCCGGCCCTGCGGGCGTTTGGGTGCTGATGGAGCAGCAGCCGCCGGGGAAGAATCTGCTGATGCCTCTCGGCGTCCGCAGCCGGCGGTCGGGGAAATGAATAGCTTGTTTTGGGGAAGGTGACAGCCAGCCTGCTCTGCGCTTGGTTCTCCCGGTGCTTGGGGTGCGTGGTGAGGATCCCACGGAGCCATCTGGGGCTTGGAGAGCTCTGAAAATGGGAAGTTCTGTGCTTTTGACCGGTGCTTGGGCGAGAGCGTCGGTCTCAGCTCTCCTTGAGAGAGGGCAAGTTATTGGGGCATCTCCAGAAGGTGCTGATAGCAGATGCTGCTTTTAACATCCCGCTGGTTTGTGAGGGATCGTTCGCTACCGCATTCATCCCATCCAGATTGTCACACAGATAATTTAAGATATTTTTTATCAGTATTTACCTCTTCTCAGCAGCCTGGTCTAATGGGAGGTGTCCCTGCCGAGGGCAGGGGGGTTGGAACTTGATGATCTTGAAGGTCCCTTCCAACCCAAACCATTCTCTGATTCTGGATTTGACCACAGAGGGGGAAATGCTCTTAATCCCATCACCAGACAGCGGAGGAGGCAGCGGCTCTGACACTGCACCTCCTCCCCTGAAGGCTTTGTGTTACAGGCTGAATTTTTTTAGTTGGGACCCGTTCTTTTTGTGGATGCTCTTTATGCCTGTGCCTTTCATCCGAGCGGCAGAGCGAGCGGGGGTGGGAAAGGCAGGATGCTGGCGCAGCCCCCTCTCCGAGCGCCGCCGCCGAAGTGCCTTGTGTAGACTTTGTTGGAGTCTTTCTAAGAGCATCTGCCTCCAGTTGGGGTAATTACTACTCTCAAGCTGTAGTAGTGAGTATCTCGTTGATGGAATATGAAAGTGAGCAAAATGTCAGTTCAGCACTGCGCGGAGGCCTCGCTGACACACAGGCTGCTTCTGAGATTGCTGGCGGTTTGGGGTTTTTTTTTCAGTTAATTGCCTTTTTAATCATAGTGAAATTGCTCCTATTTGCATGAATATTCCAACAGCAGGATCGGTTTGCTCTTGTCACAGATACTCACTACATATCACATTCAGTTTTGCTTAAGATGCCTTATATGTAGAGGTTCAAACTTCTCCTCCTCTTGGTTCCCCCTGCCTGCCACAGGGTGAGCAAATGTTCTTTTATTTATTTCGATAAATATTCTCCCCTGCCCCTTAACCTGCTGCCCACCTCCCTGCAGGCACCTGCAGAATTAGAAAACAAAATTGTCTTAAAACAAAAGCCTAGAGGACTTTTGTTTAAGGGACAGCAAGGAGCAATGAGGCATTTGAGCCGGCAATGTGTCTTTGTGGCCAAGGCAGCCAGTGGTTTCCTAGGGTGCATTAAAAAGTGTGGTCTCAGGTCAAGGGAGCTCATCCTCCCCCTCTATTCTCTCCTGGTGGGGCCACTGCTGGAGCACTGGGCCCAGTTCTGTGCTCCCCAGTTCAAGAAGGACGGGGAACTGCTGGAGAGGGTACAGCAGGAGCTACAAAGATGATGAAGGGAATGGAGCATCTTTCTGGTGAGGAAAGGCTGAGAGACCTGGGTCTGTTCAGAGAAGAGAAGAGACCTCATCAATGCTGAGCAACACCTAAAGAGACCTGGCTCCATCGCTAGCCTCAGCTCGTTAGCAGGAGGAGAATCTGCATCCTCCAGGAGATGCTGGAAACAGCAGCCCACGGTGTTGGAGACATACGTTCTCCTGCCACGGGTGTCCCAGCTGCCCAGGGTGGATGTGCCCAAGCGCTGGTGAGGTGCAATGAAAGTGTTGCTCAGAGTTAGCGACACCCCAGGACGGACCCATCCACTTCCGAGGCAGTAAAGCCGTTGGAAACAAGGTAGACCATCAGTCATCTCAAAGTGTCAAGTTTTAAGCAGAAAACATTGATTTTAATGGTAATTTCTGCATAAAAATTAATGGCGCAATAAAATCTTAATTTGGAGTTTGAGAACAAATAATGTAATAGTAAAAGGCAGCATCCTGGAGTAATTTGAAAATGAATTAGGCCAGTGGAATCAAACTCTCCCCACTGAGATGCCTTTAATTGATCATCCTCGTAACAGCTCGTTTACAAGCAGCATATCATGAGAGCGCTTGCTGCCCCGGCACCTTCCAGGCAGCACATCCAGCATCGGGGGGGAAACCGGTACGTCCCTCCGGGTCCCAGCGAGGGGACGATGGGGAGGAAATAAATCAAGCGCAGGCGTGTGGTCGGGTACAATGTTGAGTCTTTGAGGTTCGAACAGGGCGAGGGGGGAAAAAAAACCCCACGTTCTCCCGCAAGAAGCAGAAAGCAGGAGTCTAAAATTAGCCAAGCTCTTCAGTTTGGCAATAGGGAAGCGGTGAATCCCGGCGGATGCGCGGCGCTGACAGCACTATTAATACATCAGCCCTGCGCCGGGGTGAGGGTGGGGAGTAATATGTTTTCCACGTCTGGTCTCGTTCGTCGGAGCGATACCGGGGGCTGAGCTGTGATACGGGGCAGGAATGCCGGAGACTTTTTCTGAAATGTAAAAAAATAATAAAAAAAAAAAAAATTAAAAAAAAAATATTTGCTGCTTCTTACTTAATTACAGTCGTGGCAGTTGCTATGTTGAAATGCTGCTTTAAAAGCCTTTGTGAGTAATTAGTGTCAAAAATATAAGATCTACAAAGCCATAAACTCACAGCTTGGTAATATTACCAAGTACTAATTAAAAAAAGAAAAAAGAAAAGTCGCTCTTTCATGATAAGATTTCCAGCATAGCAAAGGATAAAAACGATGCAATTTGCAGATGATAGGAGGAAGAAAAAGGAAACCTGAGAGAAGGATTGAGGAGAGAAGAAAGTCAATACCAACAAGGCTGTAGATCTCCAGGTGATTTGGTAATGGTAGTGGTAAGGGTAAGGGTAAAGGAAGTGAAATATTGGAGTCTGAAGACAGAAATATAGTCAGGAATATATCCTGGGAGCATCCTGTGCTACGAAACAGAGATAAGGTTGAAGATCAGGCATTATGGGCGAGAGGGATAAAAATACTGCTGTGTTTGGGACTAAATAACCTGGCACAGCTCTTGGAAGCAGTAAAATATTTCAGGAATGTCCTAACTGGCAGAAATAGAGATATTGCGTGCAAATCCCCTGGTGTAGCCTGGCGTCTTGTGAGGGATGCGGGAGAGATCCCGTCCGCATTCCTCCTGACCAGTCTGGGCCCCGTCACCGGACTGGTGTTACGGAAGCAGAGGGAAACCGAGCTCACGCGTAGCAGCTCAGAGAATTTGGTTATGCTGAGATGAGATGTTTATCCTTTGGAGAAAAGATTAAGAAGAGACCTCATTAAGGTATAAAGAAAACCCTGCTGGGAATAAAAGATCAAGGCTATTTGGGTTATTGTCAAATACATGTGTCAAGGGACATAAAGCCAGGCTGAAGAAGGACCTGGATTCTACGAGATGTAAGCTGAATATTTTTTTTTAACGGCATTTAATAATGCAATTATAATAACAACTTGTGCTTTCTCATGCCTTCCAATTTAAGATCCGAAAGCACTTCGCAAACATGAATTAAGCCTTCCAGGACCACTGTGAGGTACAGCGAGTATTCCTCTCTTTTACAAGCTGCAAACCCGAGGAGCAGCGTCTGAACAAGGCAGCACGGCAGGCGCGGGAATATCTCTTCATTTTAATGGAGTCGGGCATCGCCTCTGGGCTTTGCCCACTCAGCGGGCGCAGTCCTGGGGCTGGCGCAGGAGCAGTGTCCTCATGGACCCTGCGTAATTCTTCATACCACCCCTTTCTACCTGAGACCTTGACCTTTATGCAAATGGCACAGGTCCAGAGAAGGGCAACGAAGCCGGTGAGGGGTCTGGAGAATAAGTCTTACGAGGAGAGGCTGAGGGAGCTGGGGTTGTTCAGCCTGGAGAAGAGGGGGCTGAGGGGAGACCTTCTCGCGCTCTATAACTACCTGAAAAGAGGGTGTAGAGAGGTGGGGGTCGGTCTCTTCTCCCAAGTCACAGGCGATGGGACAAAAGGAAATAGCCTCAAGTTGCACCAGGGGAGGTTCGGGTTGGATATTAGGAAAAATTTCTTCACTGAAAGGGTTATCAGGCATTGGAATGGGCTGCCCAGGGAGGTGATCGAGGCACCATCCCTGGAGGTGTTCAAAAGACAGGTTGACATGGTGCTTAGGAATATGGTTTAGTGTTGGTGGTTTTGGGGTTTTTTTTGGTTTTTGGGGTTTTTTTACTGTGGTTGGACTAGATGATCTTAAAGGACCCTTCCAACCTAGGCGATTCTGTGATTCTCTGATTCTGTGAGGCGTTTATGAATGGGAAAGCGGCCACGTGGCTGTGAGCTGCCCCATTGAGGGCTCACACTGCTCCTGGGTGTCCCTTGGCACCAGCGGGTTGGGGTTTTATGTTCTCAGCCTCACTAGCTTACCACAGAATCACAGAATGATATGGGGTTGGAATGGATCTCTGGAGATCATCTAGACCTGCCAGAGCAGGTCCACCCAGAGCAGGTTGCACAGGAACGTGTCCAGGCAGGTTTTGAGTGTCTCCAGAGACAGAGACTCCACCACCTCTCTGGGCAGCCTCTTCCAGCGCTCTGCCACCCTCACAGGAAAGAAGTTCCTCCTCGTGGTTAGATGGAACTTCTTATGTTCAAAAGCGTTATGGTGTGTGCCAGGAGCATCACAGGAACCTGGGGCAAAGGGGGACTTCTAGGCCATTTACATCTGATGTGGCTTGCAAATAACTGTATTTAGAGAGACATTGCGCTATCGAGGGAAGTCCCTTCCCCTAGCGCCCTGCACCCTTCCAGATACATGGCTGAAGAGCAGGGGAACCAGAGGCTCATCCTCTGCGGTGTTCCTCAAAGGTTTCTGTTCTTATTTGATAGAATCATAGAATGGTTTGGGTTGGAAGGGACCTTAAAGTTGATCCAGTCCCACCCCCTGCCCTGGGCAGGGACACCTCCCACCAGACCAGGTTGCTCCAAGCCCCATCCAACCCGGCCTTGAACCCCTCCAGGGATGGGGCAGCCCCAGCTTCTCTGGGCAACCTGTTCCAACCTAAGAGAAGCATCTGCAGGCAGGTGGGTGTTTGGGACTGTTAGGACTCTACCAGCCGTGAGAGTGAAGCTGCAGATGGTTCTGTGGCACGTCACAGGCTGGTTTGAGTCTGGAGTTTGTGCTGCTCTTTTCACCTTGACAGCAGAGGGACCATTAGTATGGGTGGCAAGTCAGCGGAAAATAAAATTGTCCTGCCCTTAACAAGCTGGCCCCACCTGACCCTGAAGACATTATTTTGTTTCCTGGATGTTTTAAATGAAGTGGTATTTCGACTAAGCTGGTTACATATAAATTGGTTAGGATAGTGCTTGCTGGAGATATCCAGCCAGTACCTGTTAACTCCCCGGTGTGGCATCTTGTTCCGCCTCTTCCCCTTGTTCACCAGCAGAGGTTTCCTCTAAATAGTGCATTTTCTCCTTGTTTTTCCTCACTCTGCCCCTCTCTGTAGCATGAGAATACGGACTTTGGCAGGCGTGCCATGTGTGAAGCTTAGGGTCTGGGGTTTGGTCTGTGTTGGTGGCACGTGGGTAAGCAGGACTCGGGGCACGAGTCTGCAGGAGAGAGCTACCTGGAGGAGGAGAAGTTTGTACAAATTCTCCATGGCACGTATTGCCTACTCTGTTTCTGTACCTTGAGTTCATCCTCTAACACTGAGACTGTGTGCGGGAACGGCTCTACAGGTTGCAGAAAGAACTAATTTGTGGTTTCTTTGCCGCCGTCCAGAGGAACGAATATCCCTGGGATGCTGCTGGCATTTTTCTAAAGGCTGCTTTACAGGAGGGTGTTCCTAGAAAAATGATCCACCTCATTGTTATTCATGCCAAAATGTTGGGGCAATCTTACTTGTCCTCCACCACGCTGCTCAGCCCTGCATGGGGCTGTGCTTGCAGCTTCAGCGCCTCGCCGTTGGTTGTTAGAGATTAAAAAATAACAATTGGTGGTGCCGTCGGATCCGTGCAGCTAGTGAAATCAAAGCCTCCAAGACAACCAGAGGTCCACACGTCTCCGGGAGGAGTAGAGCTGCAAGAGAGGGGGATAGCCGCGCTCCCATCGCTGCTCTCATCCCGTGGGTGATACTGGGGGGGAGGGGGAAATCGGATTTCTGCATTCCTCCACTCTGTCTTCTACACCGAGAGATACTGGACGTGTCGATAAACAGTAGAAAACACGGAGGGCGTGCGTTCAGAAGCACTTCAGGCTTTGGGCTGAGTATTTCTAGAGAGTTTGTTAGGAACAAAAACCTAACTGAAATCAATGGCAGCCCATCTGCTGTTTAATGGCAAGCCAATACGGCGCGGCGGCGGAGGACACCGCGCTCTCACCTGCCTCTGCGCTAAGCGGACAAGTGCTGCGAGCTGATCCAGTGGAGAAGTGGGCATGTGAATTATCCCCTCGGGAAAGAGAGGCAGAGATCCCACGAGCTAAGCCTACCTGGGAGAGAAAAGGCTGCAGCCTCCTGGCTGGTCTGGACTTGGGGAAGAGGTGTTTGCAGCCACGTCTGGTGCGTATCGGTAGCAGCGGTGTGTGCGGAGGGAAATAAGGGCCATTCATCTCCCGGATAGATAAAGCTCTTCAGTGGAAGATGGGGTTGAATTTTCTGGCAGATCCTTCCTCTCGCTGCCGGCAGCACCTCTGCAATGTCTGGGCTGAGCATGGAGTCAGCTCTTTTTCATCCAAGCACTTATCATACCCAGGTGCTGTTTGAGCGATGGCAGTGTTCATCTTTAATGTAGACGTAGGGCTGGGTGTCAACCCACTGTTGGGAGTGAGTTGTGGGCATCTCCCAGGCTCCTCCGGTCTGACATTATTTGCTGTATTAGGAGGGAAAAAGAGGATAAAAATCTGCAGCAGCCCCAGGAGAAGGAACAGTTGGCCATTGCAGGCTGGTTGGTGTCGGTCTGAGCATGGAGACAGCTTAATGCTGTTCAGATTGCTGCTGCCAGGTCTTTGGGCCAACTGGGGATGGAGGCCACGGGCTGGACTAGATGGTGTCCTGGCGTTGGTAGCCATGCAGTCCCAGCACTGTCTCTGTGTGATACCCTGACTTAGAGGGAAGATAAAGGGTGATGGCAGAGGTGAGGTAGTGCCACAATGCTTTGAAGGACACTCCTCTGTAAAAAAAAAGATGAGGAACAGGCTAGTGGTAAGACTATGTGCAATGAGATATGACTGCTTCTGCACCAGCAAGTCCATGTCATGGTTGAAGGTCAGTGTTCAGCACTGGGAATGCATGGAGAAGGTTCAGGTGTCTGAGTTAGCATCCAAGTTAGCTTCAGGTGCAGACAGTGCTTCCAGGACATCTGTTTGCGCAGCTGAGCCAAGTTCTGGTAAGATGGTCATCATACTTGCCACCAACCTCAGCAGCTCCTGCTATGGACCTTTAAAAATGGTCAAGGGTTTGGGGGTTTGATTCTGTAATGCCTGCTGGCAAGCTGTGACAGGAGAAGGCCCTTGAATAAACTGTGAATGAATTGATGAGTTAATTTGCTCTCCCGTCTTGTTCCAACCATTGAGATTTTGCAGATCCCACAGCCAAGCGAAGGGTCGCTGCAGTGATGGTAAGGGATAAGCTGGGACACCGTGCTGCCAGTGTTAGTATTCAGTTGGAGTCACGCAAGATCAGAACTCTAATCTCTTGTTCGCGCGATTCAACCACTGTAGGTTATCAGGGAATCAAGGTGACCTCTAAAGCAAGGAGGCCACGTGTGATGCTCTGCAGCTCTGAAGGCGGAGACCAGTTGCGTGTTGCACGAGGTGGGCATCGGCGTGTTTGGGAGGTCCAGGAAGTCCATGAGTCCCTTAGGAAGGAGGAGGGAAAGCTGTGACTTCTTTGTAATATAAGTAAAAATCCTGCTGTTGTTTGCGCTCTGCTGGTGGCTTTCCCCACTGAGATGTCCTACGTGGACCCTCTGGTGGAGCAGCTCTTTCCTCACAACGAGGAGCTCCTTTTTGGCAGCTCCCCCGGCAGCCTGGCTGCCAGGGCTCTTAGTCTTCTCATCCCGAAAGGCCCTTACAGTGGTCCTGGGTTTCCCTGGGAGAAATTCCCCATGTTTCTCCCCACACTCTCCAGGAGTGTCAGCATCCACATGATTCCTTACGGCTCCAAGACTTGCTTTCCGCTGGGAACCTGCCTGCACCAAAGTCTCTGGCACAGTTTGAGCTGCAGTTTTGTCTGATGCTTTTAAGAGCTGGGAATGGCTGTTTTGATGTCTGATATCTATGAACATGAAAGGCTCCTTTCCCTCTAACTGTGCATTGGGCAGGGCAATGCCTGTCTCTCCTAATCAAAAATGTAATCAAAGATCTCACTTCTCGTAAAAAATGTATTAAAAAGAAGAAACGATGCAGCATATTTCTATTGGCTTCGCTGCTGGTTTGCTCTGGTTTCTACTTCTGTGCTGCTCCCTCCTGCCTCTCACAAAAGAATCCCCACCTCAACTTTCCCCGTGTCTTGAGAGGTTTAATTGCAAAATGTTGAGCTTTGAAAACAAAACACCAAAAAAAAAAAAAAAAAAAATCATTGTATTTGATTCAAGTGAAATATTGATTGTCCTTGAGTTCCCGCACCGCAGATATTGGCAGCGTTTTGTCAGCGCCAAGAGTGAGGAGAAAGATCACAGCAAGGAAATAAATATTCCAACTGGAAGGAAAAGAAGCTGAGCCAGGAAAATAGCTGTGCCCCATCGCTCCCTCTCCCACAGCTGCTTCTTAATAAATGGTCTGTTGACCTGATGTTAACGTTTCCAGTTTACAGTAAGCAGCATTTCCCTTAAACAAGATACTGATAAAGTGAAGCGAGGGAATAGAGGGGGTGGAGAGCAGATTTGCAAAACATGCTGGAGTGAGAAATTCGGAACATACCGTGTGTGTCTCGGGAGTGGGAACATGCCTCAGCGTGTGAATAAATATATAATGTATAGACATATGCTCTTGCTTCTCAGAAAGGGAGGGTTTTTTTGAGTAGTCCCAGATTGCGTGGCGTTCAGTAGCACGGCAAAGTAACAGGCAGGGCTCTCGCGTGAAGAATGTCAGTGTTGGGGATGGAGGGGTCGGAGGGTGGTGGTTTGGATGGAGCATCCCCACGGAGACTGGTCACGGAGAGGGGGCCAGTGGTCTGTCTGGAGAGACACAATGCGCGCGGGCTGGCTCATTTTCATCTCGCAGGCGAGGGCTAATGGGGATCAGATTGTCATACAAATGCCGTTGAGAAGAAGGAGCGCGGGAAGAGGCATCAGATAAGCGTGAACACAGAGTTACTTGTTAAATGGATTTTTTATTGTTTTCCATGAAGCCTGCACAGAGCTGTTGTCCTCTTTTTAATTCTTCTTCTGGCATTTGTTCCCTTTTTCACTGCCTCCACAATTCTCCCATTCAAGTCAAAAAAGCCACCTCCAAAAGACCAGTGTAGCATTAGCAGAAATTATTAGCAGCAGTGATTTCAATATTCAAATGGACATAATATTTAGTAATAGACTGGGAGCTGTAGAAATAGAGTATGAATGCCTAGTAATGAATCATATCAATAATTTTCACATACAGACTGTGCCTTACATTTCTTAAAGGCCTTTACAAATACCAATTGATTCTCCCAACATGCCTGCTTGTTGGAGGAGATGTTATTAGTTCTAGTGGAGGGTGAGGCTGTGGAGATGCAGAGAAATGATGCTGCTTGCATGGTTCGTGCTGGGACCTAAAGTGAGGAGTAAAGTTGGAAGCTCCTCGCTCCCGGGTCTTAATTGTGGGACTGAGCAGCTTTGTGTGATTTCTTTGGCATGGCTGGAGGTGGTGGTCCTTGTGGATGGCAGCAGGAGGAAGACAGTCTTTGGTAGACCCTGAAGTCTGGGGCTGATGGGATGTGGGTGAAGGCAGGAGTGATGTACAGGGAATGGCAGAATGGGTCTCGATGGTGCTGTGCTTTAAGCTACAGTCGGGAGTAGCACCTCTGCCCCACACAAGTGGGGGCTTAAGGGTTTTTTGACCTCGAGAAACATGTTTTTCCATGCAGGAAAGCAGCAGCTAATGCAGACATACTCCAGAATGAGAAAGGGGCATCTTGAATCCAGCTTTACTTGGTAACTCTTACCCACCTCAGTCAAGGAGGGCAATAGCTGAAGAGTATCTGAAATCCTGGAAGCATCTTTTCTAGCGTAGCGTCCTACTCAGCATTCACCACATCAACCATCTCTATTTTACTGTTGCCCTTCTTAATTCTGCAGTAAATTGTTCCAGCTTTTAATGTCTCTCCTGGTGACCCAGCAGTGCAGTCACTGATGGAAGTCTTCTCCAGCGGAAAGAGGCAGGTTATACGGCATGTGCCTCAAACAAGGGAAACCTAATTTATCTTCTGCCCTTGTTTTGTACTGAATTCACCAGGGCTGACTGACTGCCCAGGAGAAGAGGACATGCTCTCAACTTGTATAAAAACATGACATGGTACTTCTAGAGTGTTTTTTTTCAAACGCATCTTATTTTGACATCTTACTTGCTATTTTGAGTGATGCTGTACACTGAGAAGTTGTCTTTAAGCTGGCCACAGTGGCACTTGGCTTTTTATTCTGAGAGGTTACATCATTTCCAAACCCATGAGCATGTTAAGAGTCCTTTCAATTGGCAGAACAACATGCACTACACCGCAGTTGTCTGTACTGAATTTCTTCTGCTGTAGCGTTGTCCAATGACCCAAATTTCACAGGTCCTGCTGGTCTCTCACAGTTCTCCGCACTCCTGACCCACCTAAGTGATTTTGCCCTCTTATAGTTGTTTCTGTCTCCTAAGGCATCAATTGTTGGGCTGAAACTATTGATTCTTGTCATCACACTGCCGCTCTACTTCCCAGACCTCCATGGAGGTTGGCAGGAGACCAAGGTTGGAAGCATCATCCAAGCTCCTCTGGAGCTGAGAGGCAAAGGAAGGATGGGCACCCCAAAGCAATGTCTTTCCAAAGCTTAATTGCTGAGCCCTAACCCCACTTCAGCAAACTCCCACCACTCTTCATACAGGGACCAGAGGCAGAAGGTGGCAACCTGGGGCCCACAGCCCAGAGTCAAACTTTGCATCTTGGAGCTGTGGCCTTTGGAAAGAGTGTGTGCATTTCTCAGGGCCATCCCACAGAGCCAAATTTTAGCTGTCAAGTTCTAAGGACTGTTTTGACGAGCTTATTGAGCAACTTCATCGTTTCATCTCCCAGATGAGACTTGGCCACATCAATTATTTTACAGCTTTTTTTCCCCCTACCTGCTTATCAACTTATAGTTCAGCATGCAGGTTTACACTGCCCAGTTTCTGAGAGACATTAATACTCATTTTTAATGATCTTTGCCTGAAGCTTTTTGAAAGTCTATCTAAGTAGTATTTGTAGTTTCATTAACTCTTTCAGATAAGAATGTGTATATTATTGTCAAGAGGACTTTCTTCTGCACGTAAGATATGCTCTTCCAGCCGGGTTATGTTATATTCCTCTAGGCAATACCTCAGGTATTTTGTTCCATGAACTGAGTCTAGCATGTTTAGGGAATAGATTTTTTTCTTTTTTTTTTTTTCCCCTTCTTAAGAAAAAGAAAGCAAAAGGAAAACATAGCAACAACAGCATGGCAACAGCAGCTGCTGCACAAAAGAAAAATAGGCAAACAGACTTCCGAAACATGTATTCACTGTTAAGCTATTTTTACTGGTTGGTGAGTATGTGGGAGTATTATAACAAAATAAGTGAGAAAATAGCTTACAAATAATTCATAAGAAACTTTAGATGAGAACATACCTTAATGACTTCAGCCTCCCAGCTAGCCCTCATGCTGGATGAATCTCCCCAGGCACACACGTAAAGGTCACCTCTGATCTACACTATTTATATTTTACGAATTCGTCCGTAGACACGTATATAAAATTCCATACAAGAAATAACGTCAGTGGAGCATTAAGGTTAAATAACCAGGCATTAAAAAGTAAAGAATTGTGCCTCCCTGCATAGCAACTTAAGAATAAATCCACCTCATTACATCTGCCTCTGTCGCTTCTCTGGGGACCTCTTTCCACACTCACCTTCTGTCTGGAGCTCACAGGCAGGAACCTCCAGCACAAAACCACTCGTATTCGCGTCTTCGGGCAGTGCTCGGCCACAGGTGGGGCCACGTATATGCTGAAAAGTGGCAAAACAAGAATAAATAGCATCTTCCCCGGTCAGCCTGGGAAATGCCCTGCTTCTCCAGCCCCTCCCCAGGATGCCCCACTCTCACCGCAGACCAGTAAGCCGTGGGAAGCCTTTAACGGAATTTAAAATTAATTCATCGAGAACTTGAGAGAAACAGCCTCACAAGTGTTGAACCTCTTAACAGTTGCAGCCCGATCTGTTGTGCTGCGCGAGCCCTTTTCTCTGCTGAGATGCGGTCCCAGGGAGGCTGGAGGCAAACACAGTCTCTTAAGTCTCCTCCGCAATCCCCATGCTTTTGTTGGCACCGAGACAAACCCCGCTCAGCCCTCTGCAGCCAGAGCTAGATCCATCTGCCTTTGGAAACAACACAAATCTGTTTTCCTGCTTAAATAAAGTCATTTGCAGGGTCCTGTTGTGGGAAGCTCGTCCTGAATGGAGCAGTCATTGGGATGAATGGGTGGTTGTTGGGCTGGAGCCGCGGGCTCTGCATCGCCGCAGGCTTTATTGCGGGCATCCCTTTGCTGCACATTACATGGAGTTTATGATTGATTTATTGCAAAAGGTTATTAATCCCACATCTCAGGTGTTTAATCCCACATCTGGGTTGAGAAAGCTCTGTGTTCTACAGCAAAGGAGGCAAATGGGACTTGAGCGCTGAGCCCTTTGCATGGTTCTGCGTCGCTTTGCAGACGTAGGAAGCCCTTTTCTTCTTGTCTCGCAATCTCAGGTAGACCTTGTGCTTCCCTACCCGTTGGAGGTGTGACGAGCAATGACTAGCACATGTTTTTAATTCTCCTCATTGCTGTAGACTTAACTTGTTCTGAAAAGTTTGGTGTGTAGCTGGTAGGCAAGGAGGCTGGTGAAGTTCTCCAGATGATGTTGGGAATGAGGAAGCGGCAGCTCAAGTGGGTTGGTTCCCTCTGAGGATTTTTTTTTTTTTCCACATAAAGTTGCAAACAAGCAAGTGGAATGCGATGCTGAGAAACACTTTGTAAAATTCTTTCTGGTTTTAAATTACTTTGTTTAAACAGCTTTGTCTAGAAACCCTCCAAGGAAACTCATCCGCTTGTTTTCTCATCTGCATCTTCTGCTTTCTGTGTGTTTTTTACACAAGAAAGAATGTGAGTATCTCATGCACATTTATATGTACACAAATAAATGTCACTTGAATTGTAAAATAGAGGCTGGTTGAGCAGGACAAAGGTCAGCGATCTAAAATAACCCTGCCACCTTAGTGGAGACGTGCTCTGTATTGCAGCACTCATTCTTGGCTGAGGTGTTTTCCTGTGGCCTTCTGTAACACCTAAACACAGATTAACACTGTTCCTACAATGTTTAGAGCACGAGTAGCCCAGATTCGAGGCATTTGAAGAAGTACTTCTTGACTCTGTTGCTGTTTTGTTTGTATTTTTAACTTGTGAAAACAATTCTCAAGAGCATCGTTAGGTGTATCATAGCAGGGACACCTCTGGGCGCGCTGGGGAACGTGTGAAAGCAGGTTTCGAGAGCTTTTATTTTCACACCGTGTTTCAGTTCTGTAGTGATAAGTGTTTTCTGGAGTACAAACCTGGAACCTGTCCCCTTGCAGGTCTCGCTCCTTGAAACGTATAAAAGGGTTTTTTTTTTAAATTTGAGGAGTTTACTTGCAGTAGGGCTGTGTCACCCTCGGCCTGTAACGGGGCTGACCAGCTGTGTGACGAGCAGCACAAAGTGGAAACTGCTGTTGATTTTAGCAGCTGATGGCATTGGACAGGTAGGATTTGTACAGGACCTGTGGCAGAGAGGGAAGGTAATGGCGTAGCATGGGAAAAAATGAGGGAGGAAAAGACCTTATTAGGCAGTTCCGTGTCGGCAATCGACCTATGACTCAGGACAAGCCCAATATCCTCTACCAGAATTTTTCACCATAATTTCTGGGCTGGGTAATTCCTGTGTCCTTCAGCAGGTGGGGTGAATGCTGCTGAGTGAAGGCGGCTGGGAGAGAAGTGTTTGGAGTCATCCCCCCCCCAAATTCTCTTAATTCAGGGCAATGCTTGGACTTTGCAGGTGTGAAGGAAGCAAACTGTTCCCTCTCCTTGCGTGCAGCATCCTGGATCTCCTCCAGCCCTGCAGGAAGGACCAGCCTGCCCAGGCACAGGCTTTAACCGTCACGTTTCACTACATCCCCAACTCGTGTCTGCTCCTTTCAGCCGGACACAGAGCATCTCGCGGGGACGGTGGCTTGATCGCTGCCGTGTCACACCCACAGACACCCCTGTTATTTCAAATGGGCCGCAGCCAGTATGTTCAGATTTGATTAAGAACTTTTTGAAAGATAAAAAGCATTTAGAGCTAAGGGTTGGCTCCAGCCCTAGTTATTTACATCGGGGTGGGGGGGATAAAATCTTTTATTAGTGTCACTGTTTAAATATTTTGGCTCTCTATTCCAATATTGTGGCAAGAAGGAACCATATGTGTTCCTAGAAAGAGAGCCTAGTGCAGCCGTTAACCAGGAGAGGATCTATTAATGTATTAACATTCAGAATAATGAGCAAAAACAGCATGCACTGGAGAGACTAACGCTATCTTTAGTCTGCGGCTTTCAAATGTTTGGAAAATGCTATATTCCTCCATCTTTCTAAAGCTGATTTTCTGCCAAACAGAAGTTCTCTTCTGCTGTTAATTTTAGAAAGGTTAAATCTATTTACAAAAGCAAACATAAGCAGGGAGTGATGAAAACCAGGAGGACGTGGGGACCAACGGGCTCCCAGGCTGAAGAGTTCACGGCAGGAGCTGATCCGGCAAGGCAACTTGTAAGCATATTCCTTCCCTTCCTTAATGTGGAGCAGGGGACGTGGTTGGAGAAGACATGAAGCCCAAGCTCCTTACCAACTCCCCACCTTTCTCCAGACGACACCAGACGATGTATGCGTGTGTCTGTAGACGGCTGTCGGGCTCTGGGGAAGATTGCCGAAGGACTTGGCACGGGAAAAGGGCAAATTTTAAAGAGCTGGAGAGTGGGAGAGATTGCTGGTTGAGCAGCTTGGTTGCCTGGAGGTCATTGCTAATTAGCGGCATCTTGCCTAAAGAAGTGAACATTATATTTTAATGCTGCTATGAAAACCAATCGTGCTGTCTCCCTTTTGCATCCCATGCTGCTGCCTGCTTTGCTGTGGCATCTGGAGGAGGCTGCAGAAGGGAAGGGAAGAACTCCCTCGTAAAGGATGGGGAAGGGATGCTGAAGTGGTAGCGGAGCTCGGATGAGAGAGGCTGGAGCATGACAGCTGTTACCGCGTCACGCAAAAAGCCTGCCAGCCAAAACGCATCAGTTTGTGTGATATCCGGGTGTCTTGTCTTCTGTTTTCATAATTGCATACATGGTGTCTGCATAAATCTTTTCTCCCCCCCTTCCTCTCCCTCCCTTGCACCTCCAGCGAAGGGAGCTGACTGGCGGATGGCAGCCCGTCAGTGGGAGAACACCAGCGGGAAGAGACAACCAGTCAGATGTGTGTCAGATGGGGAGGGCCAGCGCCCCAGGCGGATTCCTCGGAGGGTTCTCGAACACGGTGCATTCACTAAATAGAAAAACTTCTCCTTTCCCCTACGGGAAGAGGAGCATGTTCATCCAGACATGAGAACCAGCAGCGCTGTCTCGCCATGTTCTTCAGGAGGTTAGTGCCAAATGACAGCACAGGCGGCAACGGCAGAAGCTTTCAGCAAATGCGGTGTAGCCCAAAGGTCTGAGTGTCCCCTCGAGGGCTAGAGTGGAATTTCTTTTCCTTTTTCACTGAATACTGAAATCTTCCTATTTATTCACTCTTTAGCTGCAACCTCTGTCTCTTCAGCTGTGAGCTTCCCTCTTAGGGTGAGATCAGACCTGCTCCAGGAGAGAGGAGTAGAGGAGTCTCTGTTTCACACTGGGTTTCCCGTTAAAAGCCCATTTCTTGAAAGCAGGGACAACCTGCGCAGGCCAGTTGACTGGTTTCCTTACTGTCTTGGTCTTCAGTTTTTCCTGCCCAATGGACTACCAGTCTGGTTGAGTAACTCCACAAATACAGCTTCTGGCAACCTCCAGATCCATGCATTCAAAAGTCTTGACTTTGAGTCAAGACTTGAGTTGAGAAAGAAATGGCAAATTTTTTTTAAATAATGGTGTCATCTCCCCCAGTATTAATCTTGGTCTGTGGCTGTGGGTGTAGTCTGAGAAATGTGCTTCCCCACAGGGGGTTTGTGAGCTTTTAAGGGTTAAAAACTCATTCTTGAAGACCCAAGGAAAGCGTTCTGCATGTTCAAAATCAACTTTCCTTTCCTTTTTTTTCGCTTTCTGGGGAGTGACAACTCACGCTCGCTTTGGTCCTGTTGACAGTTGTGCTGATGACAGCAATTTCAAATGAAGAAAAACGAAGAAAATGTGAGCCAGCAAAAAAAGCAAGAGCAATAAAAGCGCCTTCCTCAACTCAGGCTAAGATTGTGAAATTTGGCTATTGATGTTGCAACAGCAGCTAATGTTATTTCCAAAGCCAACACTTAAATTCCACTTTGGCAGATCATAAGTATAAACAAGTCACGCAGTCCCGTCGGAAGAGGCAATTATTGACCACTTCTTCTTGCTCCTGGTCGAGCGGTGGCTTTGGTCTCCGTAGCAGTGACTGTAACGCAGAGGTGACTAATGTGTGCCACCAATTTCCTTGATGTAAGGCTTAAACCTGCATTTTAGCCCAGGGTGCCAGACTATGACAAACAAGAGCTAGAAGCGGGTAATGAATAAACATGGTGAGAATTTCAGCTGTAATCTGCCATCAGGTCCATCTGTTCCTCCTTCCCCCACAAGCCTTGCAAACTCAATGAGCCGGGAACAGCCACGCTCCATATACTGCCCCATCCTTCAGCCACACATCTAAGGTCTAATTGTCGTTAAGTTTACTGCTGATGGTCTCTCGAGCCATGAGTGGTCACAGGATCTTCTTGTTCAGTTCTCTAGCCTTCCGCCTGCCCTGCTCATGACAAGACTTCCAGAAGGATACCAAAAAGCTGAGGAGGATAAACGTATTAATCACAGGCTGGTGTCTGCTGTATGACAGAGTATGGGTTGCTCCAGTGAGACATGCCTCGAAGGCGTCTGGAATCTGCTCCTTTAACCCTTCCAGCGCGCAGTCAGCCTCCATCTCTCGCAAAACTAGAAAGTCCCGCTCCCAAACCAAGGGGGTTCTTGGGTTGCAAGAACTTGCCCACCAGTTCTTGGCAGCTGGTGAGTCCTGAAGTCAGTATTTGCACCCCGTGTGATGTGCAGGCGCTTCGGCTGGGGCGAGTCCGGGGTTTTCCTGCTTATTGTCTCTAATCTGGAGAAGGGAAATGGGAGGTCCCTGGCAGAGGGTGATGCAGAAGCAGAGGAACGGCGCGTGCCTGGTGTGACTCAGCGAGCAGTGAAGGCTCCGGCGGGTTCTGCCTGTTGGTGAGCGGTGGTTGGCTCTGGGGAGCCAACCTCTCCCTGGCATCCTATCTCCCTGGCAACGCGGCCCCTTGCAGAAAAGTTGCCATCAAAATCCACCGTGGTTCCAGCCGATGCAGGGCTTTGCAAACTTCACTGCTCGTGTTCTCTCACAGACCTCCGGCTCACAGCTGCGCTTCACAAGTGGAGTATCTCCCCGCTTTGGGAACCAGGCCATCTTCATTAAAGCCCACACAGATGATGGTTTTTTGCATTTCTTCCATAGGGGCTTCCTTCTCATGTTCCAGAAAATCCACGTTCTTCATTCTATGCTCCTCTGTTGCTTCCAGCTTTCCTCTCAGCAAGGGAGATGGAGAGGAATGTGATAAACAACTTGGGCTGGTTAATGAGATGAGTTCCATGTCTAAATGAGGGCTTCTTGTGTGCTGGGTTCATTTCCCAGTCCCTAGTATCTCCCTCTATTTGTCTGTCTTCTTCTGGCTTTCCTGGGAGAGAGGTTTGGGACCTGATTTGAGTTGCACCTACTTTTCCCTTTGTGCCAAGCCCCCACAACCGTCGGGTCCAGGCGCGGACCAGCAACTGCCTCTGGATGGGAGGGCTGGAGAGCTACGTGAGGCTGGGGTTTGGCTGGGAAAACAGAATTGAAATAACACCCAGTCCCTAGCACTGCAGGCTACGACTGCAGAATCATTTCAGGGAAAGTAACGGGAGATTTTTCTCTCCCTAATTTATGTCTCTCCTGCATATGGCTTCTATGGAGTCGCTAATGTTGCAGGCAGATGGGTTGGCATTTTACTAGACGGAACACATGGGCTCGATGTTGTTAATGCTTGTTAACTACTCACTCTGCAGCTTGACCAGGCCAATACGGTCACCTCGCAGATGGTTGAGAAGCTGGAGCATCCAGCTCTGCAGCGCCCGGTCCTGACAGCAGCTGGGATAACGTGCCTTTGGCTGCTTTTTCTGACGGGCTTCGTGGTCGGTCAGAGATACCTGTGGCTGAGGGAGCAGCGCAGCTTCCCTGGATGCTGAGGAAAGACACTGATTTGTAAAGATCCTGAGCCTTTTAACGAGGTATTGGCTTCAAAGGCTTAATTTCATCGTTTGGATTTTTACGGGATGGGGTTGGAAAAATTTCTGTGAGCCCTTTGCCTTGCTCTCATCTACACTCCTTCACGGTTGATGCTTGTAATCATTTTTGGCAGTGAACATTATTTAGCAGTCCCGAGGCCTGTTAAAAAGTTATAATTTAGGATCTCAAGCTCTGACTCGCAGCCAGCTGCCGGTATTAGCTTGGAGTGGACATCCCATGCAATTTTCCTTCCTCTGTGATATGAATATTCTGCTGTGATTTAGTCTCACCGGTCTTGTGTTCAGCTGAACCATTTCTAGGTGTCACCTCAACAAAACCTCCGCAGGGTGGATCTCCTTGATAGTTCGTTTGGAGACCCCCTGCAGAATCTGTGGATGCAAAAGTAGACGCTATGGGTGAGTCATTCATGTTGCCCTCATCCCTCTCTGACAATACTGATGTTCAGTTGCCAGCGTAATGGTGGGAATGCATCCCACAGACGAGACCGGGAATTCTAGTTTCAGTACTTGTCCTTTAAAACTCTCAAAGCACTTTTGGAAAATGCCTGGGTATTAATCCACACTGAGCAGTAGTTCTTCAAACCTATGATTTAAATTGGATATATTTGTCTCTGTCTGTCCTGAACTGTTGAGTAACATTAATGCACCCTGATAACAGCTGTCACATTTTACCCCTGGGGTTGCTCCTCAGTGATAGGTGAAATCACAGCAGTTCAAAGGCCTGTCTTCTAGGATGAAAAGCTCCATAGGAATATTCAGATATAAAATAGTAATAGTGTGAATCAAAAAATATGCTTCCCTTATTTTAACGCCTTTGATCTTATTTTTATGGCATCACGTTTGACAGTCTAAAGGGCATTAACCTGTAGGAGAAACCTTTTGAGAGAAGATGCTGACTCGCCCTCCGCTGTGCAGAGTGCCGTCCCCCAGGATTAACGCAGCTGGTTTTCCCCATCGAGAAGGGTGCAGGTGTTTCACCACCCCTGTCCCTCCTCGTTTTTTGGGGTGGTTTTCCACATTTTTCATCTTTTTACATCGGGTGCAGGAGAGCTCACCCAGATCAAACCACGTAGCTGTAGGGAGAAACTCACTGCGCTATGTGCCCCGCTCTGGGCTGCTTTGGTGCAGCAGCACCCAGGACCCCATCGCTTCTGCCGCTCGTCGTTTCTGATGAAGATGGAAGGGTACGGGCTGACCTCTCGCGCAGAAGACATCCTGGGGCTGTGGTTCATCTCGGATGTTGAATAATAAGAAAGAGAAAGGAAATGTTTGCTATAAATCTCAGCGCACGCAGGGCTGTTTCTCACTTATCCCACCCCAGCTTTCAATTTTCTTCTTGGCATTGCCAGGCGCTTGCTTTTCTTTGCTCAGCAGCTAAAAGCAGCTTTTTCATTACATTTCCTGGAAGGCCCTTTACAGGCATCCATCTCTCTCTGCCTCATAAATTCACTTTATATAGCAAGCCGGCGACACGGAGGTCAGAGGGCTTGGCAAGAAGCAATTATTATAAAGAAGTAGTCTTCCTCTTTTTGGGTTACAAAGAGGATATTAAAGAGGGAAAAACTTCGCTGCAGACAAGGAATGGTCATTTGTGAAAAGAAGATGACTTGATTGATGAAGAGCTGCACATCCTGCAAGAGCTACCTTGGTCCTGCCAGGCCAGCTGAAAGCTGCCCACTCCCACGAAAAAAAAGGAGATGAAAACCAGTAAACAGTTTGCTAAATAACCTCATAAATATTTCCAGCCGTAAGCACATCTTGTGGTGCAATTTGTTTTTTTGTTTTTTTAATATTTCTCTAATTTTAAATGAACAGCCTCTAATTAAAGTGATTTAGTGGCTACCTGGGGACCTGGTATTTGAGCAGCGCATGATGCTTAGGAGAGATTGATTGGTGAGGCGTAACTCAATTGGGGGATTTTGGTAATGATATCATCACCCGAGAGAGCCAACTTTGAGCAATTAGATCTCACCAAACCTCGTGTTTGGGTTGTTATAACTTCAGGAGGCGGTTTCCACATGTGCACACACATGTTTTCCCTGGGGATTTGCTGGGCAGCCCAGTTTTTTGGCTGGCTCCATGCCGGGTGGGCTGCCCCATGCGTGCGTGTGCCTGGCTGGAGTGACCCAGTGGTGACAGTGGTGATGTCTCAGCGCTGCAGAGCTGGGGAGAAGGTGCCGCACGTGGACAAGGTGGCCTTTGACATTTAGAAAAATCTCAGCATCCAAAGCAAGAGGCAGAAACAAAAGGATTTTCTCATTTAAAGGTCAGAGCGGCTTCTTAAAAGATATTTTCAAATAGGTTTGTTGGGCTATGACAGGGTTTATGTGGATTAACGGGTGCCGAGGTAGGCGGTGGGCGCCACGGGGAAGGCGCCGGAGGGAGACAAGGGGCCATCAGGGCCACCAGTGTCCCCAAGGCGCTTGGTGGCAGAGCCTGTGCGGTGCAGATAGTGGTAGCACTGGTTTTGGGAGGTCATCAGACAGCATGACCAACCCTGAGGACTTCTGCTGATGGGGGAAGGTGTTGGGGAAGAGGATGTCTGAGGGATTTGAACGATGAAGGCGTGGGGAGATGCACATAAACCTCATCACAGCAGGCTTTGAGGTGGGGTGGGGAACGCCATGAGGACAAGGGAAACAGCAGTAAAAACTGGGGCAGGGAGAGGAGAGCATGGCCACGGCATGGTCCATAACACCAGAGGCCTGTGGACCTGAAGGGAATGGGGAGAAGCTCTGCTTGGAGTCTCAGGTGTGAAGCCGTGTTGCCCCTTCCCTCGGCAAACAAGGGGCTGTTTGCCATGTGTATTCAGAACAGTCGTGCATAGGGACGCAGCAGGGACAGTGATTTATGGAAGAGCATAGCAGATGAGATGGAGCCTCCACAATACATTCGCCGGGTAAATGTCACTGGGCAATGATTCACTTGCTCGTTTTGACCCCTAATGCATCTTAGCCTTGAAAAGCACCGTCTACCATAGAGCGGCATCTGCAAAGCAAAGGCTTGTGTCTGTGCCAAGGGGTGGAAAGCCACTCTGGTAGCCCTGCCAAAGTCCTAGGCTTCACCCTTCCTCACGCTGAGGTGTTTGAATTGGGGTTCCCGAGCTGAGACGCAGCTCTCTTGCCTGCTGAGCCTGGCACAAAGCTCCATCACTGTTGTGAGCTCACCAAAAACCATTTGGAAACTCCACCTCCATCACATGGAGGGGTGTTGGAAGGTGCAGGAACGCATGTCCTGAGTGGATTGCATCCACAGAGGAGGTTGAGCTTTCTCAGTGTGGAAATCAGAAGTAGAATATCCCCATTTTAAGCTGAAGTCATAGAATCATAGAACAGCCCAGGCTGGAAAGGATCTTGAAAGATCATCTGGTCCAACCTTTTATGGGAAAGGGAGCCTAGATGAGATTATCAGGTTGTATTGAGTGCTGGAACCCTCTTCTCCCTTTTTCTGTGTTTCTACCTCATCTTTCTTGTGATACTACATCTCCATATCAGCTTTCTCCTCGGGGCGTGCAACAACCCTCTCCCCTATCTTATTCCAGAGTCTGAAGGCCTACAGGACATTGGGTCTTACGCTCAACCGGTATTTTTCAAGCAACATCCTTTGCATGAAGAGCTGCATGCCAGTTTATAGCTGATGGCACTTTTGGAGCCAGAGTTAGGGAATCCATCATTTTTAGCTACCAAAATATGTCAGAGAGAAGAGGAAAAGGGCATGCAAGAAACTAAAAAATTGGTGTGTCTAGTTCAGAGTGCACTTCTGAGCTTGTAGGTGACCAAAGGTCATATGTTGTGGCATTACCAGCCCGGTCTGGTCCATCCTCCAGCAGGGACCTTTGGGAGTGCTCATTGCTCCTACACATCCTCTGCATCGTCTGCTCCTCGCTGAGATGGTCCCTGTTGGAGAGAAGAACTCGCTTCTCTGCCACGCTGGTGGTTATTTGGGAGACTTTTATATGTATATCTAAACTGTAAAGCTTGAATAATTTACCAGTTTCCAGGGTTAAGAGGAAGATTTATGATGTTTCCTTCTGGCAGGCGGCAGCTGATCTTGATTCTCGTGGGAAAACAGTTGTACTAATGGCTCCTTTCTCTGAGCAGATCCAGGAGCAGCTTCTGCAACTTTACGTCTCCGGGTGGTAAATAGACCTGTCTTCTTGTTTTTCACAATGTGATGAAGTCTGCCCACTGATGTGATTGTTCTGTGGGGTAGCACGGCCTGTGTGGAGAAAAAACAGGGTGTCACCCTCCATACCCATAGCAGGAGTCGCATCCCCCCAGCAGCAGACCTGATCGTGCCGTAACGTGGGGCGAAGATTGATTTCCATTGCTTTTCTACAAGAGGTCCCGATAGGCCTTAAATCAGACTCAACTGGCAACGGAGCCTAGCGAAAGCTGGAATCTTTCCTCTTGCAAGTATTTGAGATCTGAATAAAACATAACATAGACCTGAATCTCAGTAGTTTAGTGAGCCAGGCAGATTTTTTTTTCCCATGAATTAGAAGAAACCAATATAGGTCCCTGTAAAGAGTACCTGTGAGATGATATTCTCATAGTACTTTGCTTCAGCCTCCTGGGCTGCTCTGTGTGGAGGGAAGCTGGGGGCACGGGGGGAATATTTGTGTCTGGAGTGAAGCACTGTGCTCAGCCGTGGGGAAAAGGGGGAAGTGGAGCATGATGGTGGTCCCCGATGTCTCCTCTTGCATTGACTCCTCTATGCGTTGGCTGTGGGCACTCGCAGGCTCAGCTTTTCCTTCAACCCCATCTATTCAGCTTGACTCTAAATCTTGATGGGTTTTTTTCACACTTTTGAAGCAACAAGGCACTATAGTGAGGTACCCAGTAAGACAACCTGGGAGGAGGTTGTAGAGAAGTGGGTGCTGGCTTCTTCTCCTAAGTCACTAATGACAGGAGCAGAGGAAATGGTCTGAAGTTGCAGCAGGGGAGGTTTAGATTAGATATTAGGATATTAGGAAGAATTACTTTACTGAGAGGGTGGTCAGGCACTGGAGGTGGTGGAGTCGCCATCCCTGGAGGCATTTAAGAAACGTGTAGACGTGGCACTTCAGGGCATGCGCTAGTGCCCGAGATTGTTGGTTTGTATCTGTTTGTGGTTTGTTTGTGTGGAGTTTGGGGATTTTTTTTTTGTTTGGTTTGGGGTTTTTTTTGTCATTGGCCTCGATGATCTTAAAGGTCACTTTCAACCAGGAGGATTCTGTGATCTCAGCAGAAGACGTGTCAATAATGTTGGGCACAGAGCAGGTAGGGCTGGGTTTGAACATGCGCTGGTCTTTCTTGCCCCATTCCCACTCATGGACTGTCCCTGTGGATCAGTGATGGTTGTTTAGGTTCCTCAGCTGGGCGTTCTCCTCCTAGATGGGCTTTGGTGGCTTTTGGCTTCGTCTAAACTTTGAATTTCCAGGGATGCATCCCTGGGGTGAATGGCGATTGCATTACACGGAGTGTGTCATGTGAATAGCTGGCAGGTGCTGTCACCTGCAAGTTTTGTTAGCAGGGGGTGTATCCAGGAGTTTTTCTTTGAGGGTTGAGACCTTTTTTTAATTTAAAAAATAGATTGAGAACGAGTGGAGGGAGTCCTAGCTATGAACTGGGAAGAGGAGGACTCGAGGACTTGAACCGCTGGAAATTTCAGCTTTGCATCTTTCATAAATCTGTTTTTTAGAGCTAGAGTCGTGGGTGTGCTCTGCATCCATCCGAAACGGCGTGAAACAACCAGAGCCTGCAGCGTTCCTTCGGCAGAGCATCTCCTCCAGTGTCCCACCCCTCGGTGCTCCCGCGTCCCCCTGCCCTGGCCTGGTCCCCTGCTCGCTCCCGTTCCCACACAGCCCACCCCAGCGCTTCCCCCTCTGCCCACAGCCCACCCGTGGGCGCCAGGCAGGGTGCGGATCAGCGTTTGGAAAAGAAATCCTTTGAATTAAAGGGAACATATTGCTATTATTTCGTATAATCACTTTATTCGTAAAGCACATGCTGGAAAGGTACTCCTGCTGCTGAACTCAAAGCAACAAATCTATCTGTATATCCCAGGCATTATTAACAGGTGGGTGAAGAAAAAAAAGCAATAAAAACAAATAATAAGAAAGGTAACAATGACAGCAATTTTAAAACACTCCCAGGGAAGAAAAAAAAAAAAAAAAGTAACTAAATTTTTTTAAAAGCAGTGTGAGATTGAGTGAACAGCAAGGGCATCCATCCTCAAAGTTAGCATGTAAGCATCTCCCAGCAGAGGAAGAATTGCCTTTTTTCCAAGTGGCTGCCTTCTTGCCTTGTTCCTGTTACAGAAGAGATCATAAGAAACCTGGGTGAGATGTCTGGGGTTTGGAAGCTTTTTGAGTTTTTTAGATTTCTTGGAATTCCTGGGGAGACGGAGGCCATGGCAGGGAGGATGGTGCCTCCCTTGACCATCCAACAACTGAAAGAAACCACAGTCCCATTGAACTCGGTGGGAAATAACAGACTTTACAAAAGCATGTGTTTGCTCACATAACTTTCTCTGAACATTATTCTTCTGCCTCTGCTCAGGGAGGAAACTTCGGTTATGAAGAACAGTAGAGAGAGAGAAATTACTATTAATCTCATGAAAGAGAAATTATTCAAATGTAGCCTTCACCCGCGACGCCAGTGAGCTCAAAGTAGAGGGGAAATTTAAAACATTTATGTTACTCCATTTCCGAGATCATAAAACACACGCAAATGGTCTGGCACTGGATGCTAAATTTCTTAAGGAACTTGCTTTAATTAATTAAACTAGTAAACCAATTAATGGATTTACTTGTAAATTCTTAGAAAATTAATTCTGTGCCCAAAGAGTGTTTTAAATCTGCGAAGGAGGCAGTGTGTATTTCATACAGAGCTTGAATTCCCATTTTGGATGAATCCAATCCAGCACTGAGTTTGGAGACACAATTGATGCGTTCATAATACTCAGACCTTCCTCCGAAACCGGTGCTTCCCATCAGCCGAATCGGGGTGGGATTTCCAAACCCAAACCCTCTGCTGCTTTCCCAGCCCCCGTACTATCTCCCAGCCCTGCCACGGCCTCGTGTTGTGCCTCTGGCTCGGCCTGGATTTCGGATGAACGTCCCTCCCTGTGCCTCCAACTGGCTTCTTCATCTGCCATCGCTGCCCTCTTCTTCCTCAGCCTCTCTGATCCGAGGCAGCGGGACACGGGATGTGCACAAAGCGAGGCGGGTAGCTCCAATAAGCTGCGGATTAAAGCCTTGAACAGCCTTTGGAGTTGCTGAAAAACAACCCAGCCCAAGTGGAGGAGATTTAAACAAAAGCTAATTTACTTTTCCACGCGGAAGCCTTGTTTAGATTCCCTGCCTGGCTCAGGGGTGACGGGGGCATCCTCGGTACCTCGCGCTCCTCGCAATCCAAAGTGACACAGGCATGAAAAGTTCATCACCAAATGTGTCCCGGCTCCTGAGAACATGAAATCAGAAACATGCAGGTTCCCTGGGGCTCCTGGCGGTTATCGCTTCCCTTCTCTCCTGGTAGGTAATGCCACTTTTTCCCTTCCTGTGGCAATCCTCTGCTCTGGCTCTGGGCATCCTTTGATGGGGCTGGGGGTCTGCCCCCCTCCTGCGCACCCCGGGGGGATGCCGGCTTTGCCCAGCACCGCCCGCGCTGCTCCGCCTCGGCTCCGAGGGGGACCAGAGCTGCAGAGCAATTAGGAACGGGAGCATTTTGAAGAGGAAAATGGCAGGGGAAAAAAATTAGCATTTGTGCTGTGATGTTTTTGCTGTTTATTAATAAACAAGCAGCTTTTGTGCCTCCGGGGGCAGGAGAGGCTTCAAGCATTCCTTATTTCTCTTGCATTTAGCTTTTTTTTCCCGCTTGTTTTATATGTTACAGGAGATTTGTAATGTCTTCCCACATGTTGAGTTTCCTTATTTTCATGAGAGCATCTCTGGAATAATTCCTCTGGAGCTCTCGGCTGTGCGCTGCCGGGCTGATTTAAACATCCAGAAACACTTTAGGGATGCAGGGTGGATCAGCAGCTCGTTGAGAAGGAGTCATGTTAATTAGGAACAGGTCTGCTTCCTCCTACAGAAGGGGAATGACTTCAGGGACAAGTGGTTTTCATGGAGAGCAAGCCCTTGCACCTAGCTCCTGCCACCCAAGACCTGGGTGGTGATAGTGACGGTGACCCCGATGTGGTCACCCCGGTTCTGCTCCCTGGGTGGTGGGAGGTGAATTAAAACCCTGATGTATTAACGAGCTTGTTCTTCTTTTCCCCCAGGCCTGCAGCTCTTCTGGTGGAAAAATGCAGCTTCTGGAAACCGAGTTCTCGCGAACCATCCGGGAGCTCATCGAGCTCCACCTGCTGCGCCAGGACAGCATCCCCGCCTTCCTCAGCGCCCTCACCCTCGACCTCTTCAGCCGCCAGACCATTGCTTAGCGTCCCACCGCCAGCCACCAGCCAGCTGTGAAGCCCTCCTAGGCAGGACTCTTGAGGTAGCAAGGACAAATTCTCCCCTCCCACCCTTAATTTGTGGCATTGGGTTGCTTCTGTTCTGGGAACCCCTTTTTCCCCTTTCTTTCATACTGATTTCTCTGAAAAATCATCATTTCCCTCCTGTGGGAGGACAAGTCTAGCTCCACCCCAAGGCCCATTCCCTGCCTTTGAAGTGGGAAATGTGTTCTTCACTGCCCAGACTGTCCCAGCATCTCCCTGGGAATATGGTGGGAACTGCTGGTGTGAGGAGACACAGCATCACCGTTTGCAGCTTTTCCCAAAAGGATCCCCCAAATCTGGGTCCTGGCAGAGAGATGAGCCTTGCAGGAGGGTGGTGCCTCCTGCCCACTGGTTGTCCTCTCCTGATGGGAGCCAAGGGCTTGGTCCCCGAGGACAGGGACCTGGGGAAGGATCAGTCATGAGTAGCCGGTTCTTTGTGGGTACCTCCTGCTCTTGCAAACAGCTCATCACTCAACAGGGTTGAAATTATTTTCAAGATAGCCAGTTACCTGAGTCTGCCGTCACTCAGCAGACAAGCAGAAGCATAAAGGGCCATTTGAAGACCCTGTGACACATCTGTGTTGTGTGGTGTGTGCTCAGGTGTCACTGATGAGCTTTTTGTTCCTCACCGTGGCTCTTGGGCTCTCGGTTATCCCAGGATTGCAGGAGGTGGGAGGGAGATCTTCAGGGTGTGCTTTCGTCTGCCACCAGGCTGGGGGTTCCTGCTTGCCTTGCTGGGGGTCTCCCTCCGTGGAGGATGGAGCACCCCCTGAAGCCTGATGTTTTGTTTTACAAGGGACATAGCTCTTTTATCGTAAGAATAAAGTGTCACTTCCCAAACTGGATGCATGACTCCTTTATTTGGGCTTTAAATTACACTGTGCTCCCTCTCTGCTCTCCCACGTGTAAAGCCTGATAACGAATCATCCATCAATGGTCTGATGCTGGTACTGCTTTGAGAAGGGAGGACATCATTATCTCAATTTTTCCAGGCAAGTCTTATTCATGCTGTAAGCCAGATTAGTTTGTTATGAACTTTTGTGTGTATTGATTTCCTCTTGATATCAGCAGGAACATACTTCCTAAGCTTGGAGAGAAGGTAGCAGTAAGCAGGCTAGAAAGTTGCCGTAGATGCTCACCGTGGCCGCAGGGTTGGCCATACCTGCTGGAGTCACCCTGGGACCTATCAACGTGTCTACAAGCACGGAAAACAGCTGCTGTAGACCCAGCTGATGAGACATGGAGGGACCGGCGTGTCCTCTGGGGAGGCTGCAGCCCCTGTCTCCCCGACCCTCCCCTCCGACAGGGTTTGCAGGGAAGCGCGGCAGCGAAAGTTTGGCTTTCTCTCTTCTGCTTGGAGAAGTCCTGGTGGAAGATGAATCGCCTGGCGAGCTGTGCCAGGGGGAACGCTGCCTGATTCGTATGCGCGACGTGGCACCGAGAGTCGCCTTCCTCAGTCATGGGGAAAATGAATCATGACGTCAGCCGCGTTCGGCTCCTCCGCCAACACAATAGCGGATCCTGGCTGCCTCTGAACGTTTTTCTCCGGGCTCCTCGCAGGAGAAATGAAGTAATTAATAAGTTTACAATAAACCCTCTATCTTAGCAAAACACGGGTGAGGCGAGAAGCGATGCTGGAGAGCGACAAGGGAAAACACGTTCCTGCCCGTTGGAAAGTTGCCTCCCAAGAGCGAAAGGATAATAAGTTGGGGTAGAAAACACAGTAGTCTTCCGAGGTGCCTTCGGTGGGGAGAAGAGACGGATTGCTGCTCTGCCCCCCGTTCTCCCAGCAAGACTGAGTTGTTTGACTAAGTTTAACACGCAGCACGGCTGGGAGCGGTGTGTGGTGAGGATGGTGCTTGGCCTGATGTGCCGGTGTGCTCCAGCACCTGGACCTGCTCGTGGCTTGGGAAGCTGCTGGAGTAACTGTCCTGCTTTGGCAAGAGCATCCCTGCCCTCCTCGTGGCGTGGTGCTGTTGCAGAGCGAGCAGACTCAGGAACCAGGCAAAACCAGGGCTTTTGGGAGCCCTGGGGCTCGCTGAAGGAGGCCTGGGAGCATTCACATGGAAGTGTGACCATCGTAAAGCCACCTGCGCCACCCGTGGGACACAGGCTGGTGGTTGGGCATGGGGAAGGGGAGCTGAGACAGTTTCTAGCTCCACAGCAAATTCAGGATGAAGCCCCAGACGTGTCTGAACCCCGCTGCCACGGCAGCTCCCATCGCTGCCGCTGTCATTATACTGCTCATCTCAGCCGTGACGGAGCTGCGAGGAGTAACTGCGACGCTGAATTTCACAGTGATTGCTCCTTCCATGACGAGCTCCATGGGCTTTACAGCCCATCGCGGGGCCCTGCCACCGAGTTCACCGCCCCCCACAACCCCCTCCATGGGGGCAGCCCCCCGGGGCAGTGCAAACGGAGAGGGTAGACTGCTTGCCACTGATGGTAGAGAGTTTTCAACCACCCCAGGCAGTGGGGACACGAGTCGTATCTGGCTTCAGCTTGTCCCTTGCAAAGCTCCAGCCCCTTTGGTGAAAAATCATGTTGGAAAATCTGGGGAGATCAGTAATAAATTTGCAGTTGGTTGGGGGGGAGAGGCGGGAGTGTTAACAAGTGTGCCTACGGTTGCTGGGTCCCTGAGCACACTCGCTGGGGTTTATGTGCTGTAAGCTGTAAAATGTGATTTATGAGTGCACGGCTGGGGGACTGTGTGTGTCGGAGCCCTGTCTTGTTTGCAGTGTTGCCTGAAGCTTCCCTTCGCTCAAACCCCTCCTCTACTGATCAACCCTTTTCATCTGCGTGCGTATATAAATGCCAGGCAGGGGCAAAGAGCTGCCAAGTGCTGCCATATGGTCCCTGAGAGCAGCAGAGCTCTTGGCTAAGGCAGGTATTGCAAAGTTCATGCTTCTCCTAAGGTCACACCTCTGAACCTGCAGCCTTTTGCTCCAGCTTTGTGTCTCCTGGCTCTTTCGGTGTCGTTGTGAGTTGTTTGTGGGAGCCTGAGAGTTGTGCTGGGAGCGTGTGACGCCTGAGAAGGGACTAGAGACACCTTTTTGGGGTGATCCATGAGAAACTTGGGACTCTCAGATGTCAGTTACGGATCATCTTCATGTAAGACTATAGGAGGAAGGGAAGGAGAAGAGGGGGAGAGCACTGGGGTTAGTTGTCAGGGGTGGCGACGTGGCCACTGTCTGGGAAGCCCTGAGCTCTGGGTGGGCAGGAGACCCGTGATGGAGGGGGATGAGCATCCCCAAATACATCCTGCCACTGCTGCTGGGTCGGGGGGGTTCAGAGGGGATTGGAGTATGGATACTTCTACTGTGAGGACAGGCTGGGAGAGTTCTCTCACTGCAGAAGAGAAGGCTCTGGGGAGACCTTTGAGCCCCTTCCAGTGCCTAAAGGGGCTCCAGGAAAGCTGGGGAGGAATTCTTTATCAGGGAGGGGAGCCATAGGATGAGGGGAAATCGTTTTAAACCAAAAGAGGGGAGATTTAGATGAGATATTAGGAAGAAATTCTTTGCTGTGAGGGTGGTGAGAGCCTGGCCCAGGTTGCCCAGAGAAGCTGTGGCTGCCCCATCCCTGGAGGGGTTCAAGGCCAGGTTGGAGGGGGCTTTGGGCAACCTGGTTTGGTGGGAGGTGTCCCTGCCCAGGGCAGGGGGGTTGGAACTAGATGATCTTTAAGGTCCCTTCCAACCCAAACCATTCTGTGATTCTGTGATTTGACCCCAAATGCAGCCCTACAGGGGCTCATGATCAGCAGGGGTCGGACACAGCGTCCCACAGCTGCAGTGCCGGCGTTTGCGGTCGGTTCTCCATCACTCCCCTCCACTCTCTCCATTGCACTGAAGAAACTCGGAGCAGCACCACCCCTTTCCATTTCCTGACCCCATCCGCGGGCTGAGAGACAGCCGAGGATGGTGTGAATTGTGTTGCTGGGCGTTCGTGTCACCCTTGAGCCTCGGGGGACAGAGGCAGAGCCTTCCCAGGACATCACCAAGGTAATGCCTTGTGCTGTCGGCGCGGGAGGTGACGCGGCCGGGGGCAGGTTTGCTTCTGCTACAGCTTTTAGCTGTTGGAAGGCGCTGGGAAAACGATGATGGTGTGGGATGCCGAGTGACCGTAGCTAAGGACGGCGTGTGCTCGACGAGGCAAGCGGAGTATCTGGGGAGAACGGGACGGGCTCTGGGCGCTGGTGTCAATGGCGTTGGCGCTGCCTGCTGTGACAGCAGATCCGGGTTTAATAGCAGCCCTGCTAAAAGTTGCATGATTATTTAAAAGCTACAAAACGCGCCCACTCTTTTCAGGGGAGGGCTATTAAATCGATAAATAAATAAAAAATCAGCAAAGCTTTTTTCAGGAAGTCTTTTTTAAATATTAAAATCCCGTCCTTCCCAACAGGAAAGCTTTTTTCAGGCTAAGAGGAGCGACTGAACGGCATCTGATGATATCGCATTGACACGAGTGTCTAGAAAAATAGGGTAGGAATGTATGATCTGTTCTGAAAAAAGGAACCCTAGCTAATAGGAAATATGCTGATGCTACTTTTAATTTCATGACTCAGGTTTGCTGCAAAATTGATGGGAATCGGTGTTGGAGCTTGGTTATATTGGAACAGTTCTCTGCTGCTTGGGGTTTTTCAGTTTCTTGTTTCTCTCTGGGGGGATTGTTACTGTACAATTTTTTGTAACTCCAGGGGCTCACAGATGTTATTTGAAAGGACAGCGGAGCAGTCTGGCATCCAAAGGAAAGAGGAGATTTTTGCTTCAGAGATGTGCTACGTAGAAATCACTGACCAAAGCCGCCTCTAAGGGACCATTGCAGACCTCGGCCCTGGGCAGCCATCCCAGCAGGAGCTCCTGCTCCTTCCACCCACCGTGGCTGGGTCTCCAGCCTTCCTTGTGTGCATGTTTTCCCTCAAAGCAAATACAAGGGACAAAACAGAAGGAAAATACACTTTAAAGCAAGCTGCTGTGTACGTTAGGGAGCAGAACGGCAGCCCCTTGGCGCTGGAGGGCCTGGGAGCAGCCCAGGTCTTTGGTCTCCACCCAAACCACGTTCCTCCACCAAAGCACATTCCTTCAGGTTGTGTGGCTTCTCTCTCCTGCTTCCCCAACGTGGGACCAAGCATCTCCTGGCCTCTTCGTCTTCCCTCTGCCATTGCCTGGGCTCCAGTGCTGATGAGTTTATTATTGTTGCTAATTTTACCTGATGCTGCTTCCTTCTCTTCGTGACAGGTTGTGTTTTTTTGAACTCCGGCTGACTGATTGAGCTCTCTTTAATATTCCCTGTTTTACTTTGAATTCTCTTTGTTGGCTGTTGCTTGTTGTGTTTTCGCTTGTTTTACTTTAATCCTCCCACTGCCTCTTTTTCCTCCCTGGTCCCTCTGATGCCTCTTCAACCTGGAACGAAGCCAGGGACCATCAGGAGGTCATTGAAACACAGACGGCTGTTGGATTTAAATAAGGACTAGATAATTTTATGACCATTAACAAGGCTCGCTGCTACGCAAGCTAAAATAATAAGGGCAATCATATCTCATGGTTCGGGGAACAAGTTGATTGCCTGTAGGGACTGAGAGGGTAATTCTGCATCCCTGACTCCCCCCAAAATAGGATTCAGTGGACAAGATGCTCCAGAGAGGTCGCAGGGCAGGAGGATGCACTTGCAGAAGGCAAGTTCAAGGCACAGGGCTTGGCTGGAGGGTGAGAACATGCCCCTTGTCACCTCTGTCATCATACTCCTTTTGTCTGGTGATGGGAAACTTCTGGTATCAGTGTGATGGAAAATGTTCTCCAGGCAGGTGGAAGGCTCTGAGGTTTGGCAGATGAACCTTTTCTCTCTCCATGAGCATCTCCTGGATAACGTTTGTGCCGTACGACTGCAAGCCCTTTGCTTTGCTGGTGATGGTGGCTGGTTCCTCTGCCAGACTGTCCCCATAGCAGTCTCCACAAGGAGAAATTAAGGGCATGAACCTCACTGAGGTCCTTCACTTTGGAGGTGCCTCCCACTCCCCATCGACCGAGGAGTGCATGAGGGAGACCAGCCTTACACGTAATGGGGTGATGGCAAATCTCACTGTCCCTCTTTCACCCCTTCTCCCCGCTGTGGCTCCCCCGGCTCCTCCGCACACACGTGTCTTTCCACAGCTCGTTTTGGGAGTCACGCTCCAGCCCCTGGGGATGTACGTGATCGGCTCCCGCTCCCATCCCGCTGTTACGTGGCAGAGCCGCCCCTGAGTGGCATGCTCTGAAGTGACAGCTCCTCTCCCTGCCAGTCCTGGGAGGGGAAGGAGCCACCTCGGAGAGGAGGCGATGGCAGGGAATGAACCAAACCCACAGGGAACGGAGCTGCTCATCCCAGCAGCCGCGCAGAGATGAAGGAGGAGCAAGAAAAGTACCTAAAGGGCCTACAGGAGGGATGGGGAGGGATTCTTGATCAGGGAGTGGAGCAATAGGACGAGGGGGGACGGTTTTAAACTGAGAGGAGATTTAGGTTAGATATTAGGGAGAAATTCTTTGCTGTGAGGGTGGTGAGAGCCTGGCCCAGGTTGCCCAGAGAAGCTGTGGCTGCCCCATCCCTGGAGGGGTTCAAGGCCAGGTTGGAGGGGGCTTGGAGCAACCTGGTCTGGTGGGAGGTGTCCCTGCCAAAGGTAGGGGGATTGGAACTAGATGATCTTTAAGGTCCCTTCCAACCCGAACCATTCTATGATTCAATGATTCTAAGAAAAGCTCCCCCAAGATAGCACCGATCATTTGGGTGGATCCATCCAGCTGATGACGGGTGTCTTTGGGGAAGAGTCTGTAGGTATCAGTCATGCTTCATGTCAATGCTGGAGTCTTCTGCCTCGTGCAGGCAGAGCATCACCGTGTGCTTCCAGCCAGGTTGGGAGGATTCCTCGCCCTGCATGGAGACAGCAGGAGCCCACCATGGCGTGTGGCCGTTCCTGAGCCCCCAGCCCCAACGTGAGGATTACGGCTCTGACAAATCACTCGTTAACTTTGCTAACTCGTTAGAAAACACCGCGTGTGGAACAGATCCTGGGCATGCTAATGACTGATTTTAAGGGATCGCTGTGGTGGTAAACCATAATTAACAGTCTATAGCAGCACTTCTTATTTAATTACACGCCGGCAGAGCTGGGAGGCACAGGAAGGTTGATGGGCAAGTTTGGAGCCACCAGCACTGACCGCCCAGCCCTGATGGGTGACCCCAAGGGAGGTTTGGGTGGTAGGACTCCCTGCAGTCTGGGTTGGTTTGGTTGGCATCCCCCAGCATCTGCTGGCCATGGTTGTGAGCGAGAGGAGGGATCACAGCCTGTACCTCTCTCTGACTCCCCAGGGGAGCGGTGGGTTGTGCGTGACCCTTGTCATGGGTCTTCCTTGAAGGCTCTGCTTCTGCAAAGGGAGCTGTCAGCTTTTGGGAGGTCTCTGCTCTTCTCTGGCTAGGAGGAGATCACAGGTCCTTCGTGCAGCCCCCGTCTGCAGGACCTGTCATCTCCTGTGTGCTGCCAGTTCAGCCAAGCACCCCTCTGGGCCCCACACGTGTCTTTTTAATACAGTGAAAGTGCTCAGAGAGGATGGAGATCCCACCTGCATGGGATGCTCAGCCCCAGTCGCGCTAGCAGATGGGGTGGTCCTACAGGTTGCCCTGAGACCCTAACTCCAAGCTCATTCCTGCCCTGTGCGGGGACGCCACGATGCCTGCAACACCATCCAGCCTAGCTACTCCTCCTCTTCCTCGCTTCTCTCCTCGGGAGGAGGAGGAGGGTGGCTCATAAGGCTGAAGCAGAGACGTTCCCAAGGTGAGGAAGGCATCAGGCTCCCCAAAAACCACAACCTCCCCCCATGCACCCCGTTTCCATCACTGCTCTTTCCTGGCTTCACAGTTAACTTTGGCCGTGCACAGTCCCCAGGTCCTGGTACCGGTGTTAAATGTAATGAATGATCTTGTCCTCCTTGTTTGTCTCCTCTTTAGTGTAACACTGTAATTAGCTTAATTACCAACAGATTCATATTTTTTTTTGGTAACTTAAAATGGAAATTAAATTTTGCACCAGGTTTTACAGGCTGTTAACGGGAATCGAATAATCAAGCCTGACTCCAAGTCCTTGAAAATGAGTATTAAAAAAGGTCTGAATTTGCATATTCATGTTTTTAATAGGGTTCAGAAGGTATATTTGCAACTGATGAAAAGGATTAATTAAGCCTAATTTGCATAGGAAGAACAGTTTAACCCCTTGCATCCTGGCAAGGCAGGGACTGACAGTTTGAATGCCATGGCTTGATGCTGGCGAGACACACAGGCAACGCAGCACGGGGCGAGAGCAGTGCCCTGTGGAGCATCTTCCTTCTCCTCGAGGAGAACAGGACCTGGGGGGATCCAGGACCCCAGCATTGTCCCCCTGTGCCCACAGCCACCTCTCGGTTCAGCCTCTGTCACTCGGCCATGGTGGTTCCTGACGTGGGGTGTCCCACAGCAATGCCACCATGTCAGGCCCTGAGTGAAACCTGCTGCTCCTTCCAGCGTGAGCTGGGCTCTGCAGCTCTAACACAGGTTTAAGATATGGTTTTGATCAATAGTTCTGGTTTCCTGAGCTGTTCTCAGCGGGGCTGCCACAGGGTGGGAGCACCCATGGCTGGTAGGGTCACCAAAACCTTCCTCTCCTCATCTCATCTCATCTCCGATTTCTCTTTTTCTCAGCGAGGCTGATGCTGGTCAGGGGTTGAAGGCTCTACAGGAACCTCAGACCAGGATGAGACTCAGTGTCTCCTGCCCATCAGCCATCGTTCTGAGGCTCTGCTCAGGAGGTGACAGCATCCCAAAAGCCTGGAACTCAGGCAACTTCAGGGGAAGGTGCTGCCTGCTCCCTCAGTCCCAGCTGGCACCTCCAGCATGGAGAAATCAGCAGGGTCTTGCTCAGCTTTGTCCAGTTGTCATCTCAGAAAAGCATATAAACCCCCCCAAAATCAATCATACCCCCAGCCTGGAGAGCAGAGCGAGAACGTGATGTTTCCTGAGGCCCTACAAAGCTGAGAACAGAGCACAGCTTTGAGTCAGCGCCTGAATGTTGCTAAAAAGTGGGAAAAAATAAATAAATCAGGCATTCATTTTGCTTCAGCAGGTGGTGTGCTGCGTTCCCCTTGTAATGCTTTGGTGGCGTGTGTTGCTAATTATTTTTCGGGTGGAATTTGCTGTGCACAGCGCACGGGGTTCATTAGACAGAGATGGCTTTGAAGTGGCGTTCGGAATTAATGCTGGCATATGTAAATGTTTCTTGTGCCATGGAAAAGCTGGCTATAAATGATGCATGAGGTCCAGCGAGAGAGACGCTTGCTTTGTTTATACACACCCATCGGGCTTCGTTATGCCAAAAACAGGCAGGGGAAATTCGGCGGCGTCTTGCACACTCCGTATACCCGCTGCCCGGCTGTATGTGAGCGTTTAGCAGAAGTTAGCATGGCATCCTGAGCACAGCGCATCCCCAGTTCCCTGCGGCCAGGAACACGTGTCACCGAGCCAGCAAGGCTGCTGCTGCCTCTGCCCTCAGCATCTTCCCCGGGTCCCCCAGACGATGAGGAGGATGCGTCCTGCCCGGTAAATCGTCGAGGTCCCGACCCATACGCCTCACCTCAGGAAGAGCTGCCTCAGGGGAGAGGTGCTTAGAGGTAACGCTGGTTTAAGGAGTCCCTGCTCACCTCTTCCTGCTCTCACCCGACTCATCCTCCCAGCGCAGGGGCCATAACAGCGGAGATGGGGAACGTTTCACTTAAGAAGAAGAAAACACGAAGAAAGAGAAAGAAAGCACAAAGCCCACAAGCACGGCTGAGAGAGCGTGAGGCAGTGCCTGGGGCAAGAAGCCGTGGGAATGTAAGGTCACTCAACCCCTGTCTCCACCAAAGGCTTTTGATGATGGCGCTGCTGCTGCTGGACGTGTCCCAGAAAAGCTGAGTTCAGCCCTGGGCTCTGGTCTGCTCTTAATGAAAAGGCGTAAATGAACTCTGTGTTGGTTCCTACCAGCAGCGGTGGATTGAGATGGGAAGATCTCAGGAAGAACTTCTTTGCTGTGAGGGTGGTGAGAGCCTGGCCCAGGTTGCCCAGAGAAGCTGTGGCTGCCCCATCCCTGGAGGGGTTCAAGGCCAGGTTGGAGAGGGCTTTGGGCAACCTGGTCTGGTGGGAGGTGTCCCTGCCCAGGGCAGGGGGTGGAATGAGATGATCTTTAAGGTGCATTCCAACGCAAACCATTCTACGTTTCTATGATCCTAATGAGTTGAAACTCCTCCCGGCTCTTTCCCTTTGCACCGGACCAGGAGCACCCCCAGCCCCTCAGCCACCCTCAGACAACGGGAATCTGCATGGGGCATCCCCAGCTCCTCCACTGCCAAGAAAACAGGCTGGAAATCACTGAGGTGCAACTGTGTTGTGTTTTCTCTGCAGCATTTACAAAACCGCTTGCTCATCAAACACAAAGGGAACTGTTTACTTTTTAAGTAAAACAAACATAAAATACCTCCATCTTTACTGCTGTTCCAAAGGCTGCTTTGTTCCCTTCAGCCTCCGCACTTGCCAAGGTCTCGCTGAGCCCAAATCCACCCAGGCACGGGTGCCACACTCCTGCCCTGTGGATGTCCCGTTCACCCCCATGTAGACCCCACGCAGGGGCAGTTCCTGGGCAGGAAACACCAAATTTTGGAACTGTTGGAGACCTGGACTCATCCATGGCATGCTCCCCAGCCAGACAAGCTCCCTGTCACGGATCTGGTCTGGACGAGCTCAAGGTGAGGAAGGAAGGAGTGGAGTAAGGGACTGTGACTGAGTGCTGAGAGGTTGTTGTGTTTTCCTACTTCCAAATGTTTATTTACCAGCATGTTGGAGAGCAGCGACTCTTCCTCATGCCTTATTGAGAAGCTCAGCTGTGAAATAACTAAATGAACCATCCCTTTTTATTAGCCTGTGGACTTAGCAGAGGAGCAATCAGTTAATGGCTGACCAGTTTTTGAAGATGCTAAGCACATTACAAGTGCTAAGTATTATTATTTTCCCTGCAATGTTTTATTTCTCCCTCTGAATATTCAGTTTAAATAACCCTTCCAATTACATTATCCAGTTTCATGCATTCTGCTCAGATTAAATGCGGTGCCGCTTACAATTCACTCAACTCTGTGGTTTCTGGGTCTCTGCAAGCCTCATCCTAACCTCTGCCTCTCAGTCCTGGGCTGAAACGGCCTCCGTTCTGGGTCCAGCATCTGCCCCAGCTCTGCTTTGCCTTCTTAAAACCAAACGCATCTGCATCACTTCCCCACAGGCACTTCAACTTCTGGCTCCTTGCTCTTGCATATTTATTTTTCTTTTTTAATAGGGAAACATTTTGCAACCTTTCCCTTTCCTTCCAGCTAAATTAGCTCCCTGGATAAGCTGTCTCCTCCCCTTTGCTGGGATCTTCCTGCGATGCCTTGTGCTGGTTTGGTTTCCTCTTCTTTGGGGAAGGATGAGAGATCAGATGTCCAGAGGAGGACTTTGACCCCTAGTGCCAACCAAACTGCCTTGTCTCACCTGGAGATCTCCAGCCCCTTCTTCTATGGCTTTGTAGAGGAGGATGGGACTGCCTCACACCTCACACCCAGGGGGTGAATCCACCCCTTCTCCTGACAGCTCTGGACCAGCCATTGGTGGTCGAGTCCTTCACCGCCACAGACAGGCTCTTCTAGGTGGACTATTTTCCAAAACCAGACTGGGGCAGGAGCTTTCCAGTTGTCCCCCCCAGCCACAAGAGCCCCCTAACCATGTCCAAAAGGCTTCCACCATCTCTGGTGCTGAGGAGCACTAAATTCTCCTGATGGTTGTGCTGGGTCCCATCGGGTCTCCAGGAGAGAACCACGAGATGGGTGGGAGATCAGAAAGTAGCCCATGTCTCACGGCTCCTCCAAGGAAATAGGTTTGGGGTGGCCACGCTGAGTGCCAGCTCTCCCCAGCCTCTGCTGCCAGTCTTCTGCTTCATGCCTTACTCCAAGACCTGGTGTCTGCATTTGACTGTCTTTTAGGAGCTGTGACCATGCTCCGAGACCAGAGGAGGCTGTGGAGCAGCTCAGGGGCTTGTCAGCTCTCAGCAATTGAAGGGTTTCTCACGCGTGGGGCTGCCACATTCCTGCCTGGGATTTCCCAGGCAGAGCTGTGTGTGAGTGAACTCTGGAGTGGGCGGTAGCGTCGTTACAGCCGGAATGACCTAAGGGAATAACTGAAATCAGGTTGGTATGGCGAGGAGATAGCCCTTATGGCAACACCTGAGGCGGCTGGGGAAAAAAAACCAACCCAAACCACAAGTTCTTCTTCAGCCTGGACTGAGCTGAATGCACCGGGGATGTTTCGGATGGCCAGTGGCAGATGGTTCATGCCAGTGTGCTCTGTGGCCACTTGTCCAGGGTGTTGCTGGCCCTGCCAGCCCCTCAGAGTGACTCCCAACAACTGCTCTGTTCCCGCTCCTCAAACCTCACTGCACCACAGCTCCCCAGTGGGGCAGGAGGGCACGGCTGGGAGAAGCCGGCTTCAAGCCCCAACCGCAGGGAAGGGGAATCTTTGTGCCTTGGCTACAAATGTGGTGGAATGAGATTAATTAATTTAGCTGCATTGCGTGAAGAGTGCCAGCGTTTACTTAAGAGAGACCACAGATGAGCTTTGGCGGTACCCAGAGAGGCCTCCTGCTGCTCGGATGGGCTGGGTAGCTCTTGATTGCAGGGCAGGAGATGCCCAAGGAGAGCTCTGCTGTGGAAAAGCGATGTCGAGAGAGAGAAAAAAAAAAAGCACCAGATTTAAGAGGCCTCCAGCAGAGACAAGCTGCAGGCACCACGCAGAAGCTTGGAGGCTTCCCATCACACCCCTGCAGACCAGGACAAGCTGGCCAGGGGCTCATGCGAGGATGGAGGAGGCCAACAAGGCTGGACGCTGTGGTGGGGTGAGCCAGCTGGGTGGGCTGAGGAGCTGGAAGGAAGGTGGGAGGAAAGTGTGGATGATTTGTGCGGGACTGTTCCCTTCCTCTCACAGCTGGAAACGCTAAAGAGTATGAGAGACCCAGAAGAGAGCCCAAGAGGTGGGCAAGACAACACAGGGGACAGCACTCGCGTGGCTTAATGGAGAATATGGACCAGGAGAGAAGAGCTCATTAGAAAAGGGCATTGCACAGTGAGGAGAGGAGAGGTTATAAACCATGAGAAAGCTGATAAAAGACAGAAATGGAAATCTTTTAGTCCCAAAGAAAGCAGGGATGGAGTACATTAATGAGCTCCTTAATGGCGAGGCAAGTAAAGGTGAGCAGCAAATGGCTATTTCCCAACAGCTGAGCCGAGTGTGAAAAAGCAGGTGCTGGTGGGATGTGCGAAGCGATCGGTACATGCAGGAACAACAGCGCACCCCGTCTCATTAACATTCCCCGTGAATTATTACAAAGGCACACACATGCAAACTCAGAGGCTTGGCAGACCCTTTTGGTTCCTCTGGAGAGACAGAGAAGTTGCAGAGGGAGGGAAACAGGCACGTTCGCATCCAATTTGGACCCACGGAAAGGGAAACAAAACTAGAGTGAAAGCTAGCACCCTGCTTGGCTACGCCCCACATGGTGAAAATCCACCTCCCTGATACTTCTCTGCCTTCTCATCCCTTGCACAGAGGAAACTGAATCCAGAAAAGGGGCTTTGCTCTGGATCAGATGGTTTCCCTTCATTAAATACTGGGCAGGGAGGGGGGAAGGGAGTGAGCAAAACTCTCAAGGTGGCATTTGGATCATCTCTACCACCTTTCTGGTGGGACTGGTGAGCTGTTTGAGGGGGTAAAACAGGATATGACACAAAGGAGGTGTGAAAAAGGGGAGTGTTAAGTAAATACAAGTGAAGCCAAAGTCACTGCGAGAAGCCAAGGAGTTGGCTTCTGTTGGGTTGGCTTCTCCAGCACCACCCGCCTGAGGCGGCTGGGGAATCAGCACATCAGCTGTGAAGAAATAGGCAGCCACCAGCCCCAGCAGCAGTGCTTTGGAGATGAAGGAAGGGAAACGTACTGTACATCTCTCTCTAAAGAACAATTTAATCTCCAGACACCTACCCAGGAAAACCAACTTGGGGCCCCACGATAGGAAGCCTATGGTGAGTCAATGGGTGGAAGGAGCTGGGTGACCTCTGAGGTCCACACCAGGCACCGCTCCATGGAGCCAGGCCACCACAGGATGTTCACATCCCTACACATTTAAGGCAAGATCAGGGCTTTTCCCAAATAACCCCTTTGTCCCCTGAAGCCCATCCCTTCTCCTCTGCTCTGTCCCCGTCCTGTGGCCGTGTGCGTCCATGTGTTCACAGCTCCAAGCCCTGGGGTGGTGGCACTGTCCCCACAGTGTGGAGGAGAGGGACGTGGTGTGCAGGGAAGAGGAGCTGAAGCCATGGTGAGCTGGTCCCGACTCGGGCAGGGAGGGTGCTTTTGCCTTGTCGGTCCTCCCTCCGAGGAGCACTCGCAGATGCAAATAAATTCCCACCTGGGCTCCCAAATTCCTGCTCTGCCGGCTGCAAATAGCTAAAAATAGCCCAACGCAGTGCGTGCTGGCTTCAATCACCCTCATCGATCCGAGGATTTTGGGTCTGGTCCAGCAGCGCTGCAGCTCGGCCCTTCCACAGCCCAGGGTACCTCCCCAGATCCCTCCTCATCCAAAGGATTTGTGTGACCGGCCCACCTCCCCTCTGCCGCCCCCCCCCCACCCTTGCCGACCCCCTTCTCCTGCAAAACGAGGTGATTTATTGCTCCAGAGCCCGACAGGCAGCCAGGCGGCAGCAAGTACGTGACCGGCGAGGGGTCTGTGTTGCAGCTCCCGATATCTGCAGAGCCACATCCACCACGGTGATGAGTTTGGGGGGGTCTCGGGCAACGCAGCTCTTGCTTTGCCAAGGCCTAGCCCCAATTCAGGGAAGGGCTGATCTAGAAAGGGGGCAGAGGGGAGCGTTTGGAGGGGTTTTAGCTGGGGTCATTGGCGGTGAGGGATTACAAACATGCAGGAGCTGGTTCTGCTGCTCTGCCACTGGCTCTCCAGTGGCCCTGGGCATCCCCTAGGTGTGGATGCATGGGCTGACCCGTAAGTATCAATGGAGATGGAGGAGAAATGGCTCCAAGGGGCACTTGCAGCCCCAGGAAAGTTCCCACCACCCAGCAAGCACCGCAAGTCACTGGCTTGATCTGAGCAGAGCCAACACAGTCTGGCTGTTGTCATGGTCTGGGTGGCAAACAGGGAGCACCTTCTTGCCTTAGGGCTCCCGTGCATCCTCAGGGACACCCTCCCATGGGATTTGCACCTCTTTTTGTGGCAGACTCAGCTGAAGCCGGCAGGAGGCTCAAATCCAAGAGTGGGGGCAGGTGTGACACCTCTAACACACATCAGCTGTGAAGAAATAGGCAGCCACCAGCCCCAGGGCCACCACGTCCCTTCTCAAGTGCTCTGCTGCCCCGGGAGGAACCTGGCCACTGCCACCACCCTTTGCTGTTCCATGTTTCTATCTGTGGACATTGTGCTTCCTGTGGGCCATGTTTGGAACCGCATGGACCCAACGCCTGCACACCGGGGCAGGTGGGTGCTCTCAGGAATGCGGGGCTTAAATGGTGCGTGTCTGTATGGGGGGGGTTTCTGTCCTAATTTACAGGATTTAAAAAAATACCCAGGCTCTAGATGTCACGCACGCTTTGCAAGACGTGGCAGGACCCTCTGCTGACTCTTGGCTGGAGCGACGATCAAGCTGTGGGTGTTGCAGGCTCTGATTTAGTCTTTGCTGAGATGCTGGGGGAGGGCTCCTAGTTCACTGGTCCCCGTTTGCCCCTTGAAGTGGGACAGAATGAGGGAGAAAGCTTTGTCCTGGCCTTCCCTCCTCTTCGCTTGGACATGTCTTTCCCATGTCCCCTCCTTTCCTGTATCCCCTCTTTCTGCTTGGCAGGGACCCCTCTTGCTTTGGGTGGGTTTGGGTCAATAAGAACAGCCTGGCAGGACAAGGTATCATTTCTCTTTGCAGAAGCAGCTCGAGGGCTTTGGTTGTTGAACAGGAGAGAAAATAAAGAAGAAAAGCATCCAACAGGTCACAAGTGGTGAAATTCTCCCTCTGCCCTTGGAAAGGTCTGTAAAGCAGCTGCCCTGGGGGGGATGAAGGATGCTGTGGACAGAGCTCACTATGCTCCGTGCAGAGCCACCCCAGGAGGTCCGTGCATGGGGTGGTGGCTTTGGGGACAGGGTCCTTCCCTTTCCTTGCCTGGCTTTTTTTCTCAGCTCATCTTGTGGCATCTCATGTCAAGGGATGTGGGCCACAGCTGCCGGGACTGCACTCTCTTGGAGGGAGGGCAAGGAGGCTGGAGAGTGCTCAGCAGCATGGCCATTGCATCGTCAGCCAAGGAACCGTCTAGAGCTCTCTGAGACCCACAGCAACACCCCACCAATTATGGGGGTACAGGTGCTGTGTGTGCAGGGAGCTCCCTTGGAAATGCCTTGGAGATGGAGAGGCCTAGACCTTTTCTAACTCTCCTTTTCTCCAACTGCAGAGAATTTGCATCTGGGAAGTGTTTAATTTGGGAAGGCCAGCGCTGCTGTATCACATTTCCTGTGTTGGTCTCTCATTGGTTTATGACCAGTGAAATCCTGGTGTGAAAACAGAAGCAGGCTTTGATTTCATCTGCCCCTGCTGTTTTATGCCACTAACAACTTTGCATTTCTACAGCAGCTTTTATTCTAGGAGCTAAATGGGCTTCACAGACAGGCAATTAATTAATTGAGCCTCCCCAACCAGCCTACGCCCTCAACGCCACAAGGAAGCATTTTGCAGGGGAGGAAACAGAGGGAGAGGGAGAGCAAAATGCCTTGCCCCGGGTGAAGATATGAACCTGCTGGTGATGTGCTGCTGCCTCCACAGCGAGGTGTTATGCTCTGCTGGCTGTGCCAGGGCTCTCAGCTGCTGTGGAGATGGTGGTCATGATGTCATTGCCAAACTGGTGTGGGAACTGGTCTCAATGTGGGGAGAGACTGAGGAAGGTCTTTCTGTTGGTGGAGGTGTTGGTGTTGTCTGTGTCTGTTGGTGACTTCCAGCAATGGAGCATCTGAGCCCAGATTAACTCAAGAAGTGCCACCCCCTTTGACCATCCCAGCCTCCTGGTGAGGACTCCCCTGAGACCATGAAACAGCGCTAGGAGGTCCGGCCACCGTTTCCCCCATCCATCCTTGGTGGCCAACCCCTGTTTCTCCAGGAGGCACTCAAGGTTTGCAAGAGAAGGTGGGTTCAGCTGAAGGGTTCGCTCTGGTCCAGGTGCCACAGCAGAGATTTGGGGAAGGACAAGGGAAGGGTGACCCTCAGCTCCCCTTTCCAGATCCTGCTCACTGACTGGTGAGGAAGAGACAGCCATGGTCAGATGTGTGCTGCAGGCAGGATCTAGGGCACCTGGAGGAGGTGGAGGAATGTGCCTTTGCTCATGCAGAGTGAACATGTTCCCGGGGAAATTGCCTGCCTTTTATTATGAAACCCTGCTAATGGCTTGTTGTCTACACAAATAACCACGGAGAATGAACTCGTGCACTTCCCAGCCTGCTCCGTGTCTTCCTGGCTCAGCTCCTTTCTGGGCAAACATAACCTTTTGCAAGAATACCTGTCAAAATCGCTTTGAAATATTGAAATAACAGCATGGGATGTGGTTTGCTCCTGGGCCCTAGTGCTCACCCGTCAGGACTCGGGATGTCCAGACTTGTGAGGAGGATACAAGGGAAAAAGTCTGGGAAGCAGCAGGGCCCCAAAGGGCTGCATCTGGAGGGGCTTGTTGCCTCACTGGGCTCCCACACACTCACTGGGGGATCAGACCCTCATGTGGCCCCTGCTTCATGTTGGTCATGGGGTGAGATATGATGGTGCCTGCAACTCAGCTAGAGCTAATTGGGGCAAAAATGTGTCCTTCAGCCACCAGCATGGCCTGGAATTACCTTCATGGCCTGAATGCCTCCCTCCTCCTCCTCACCCCGTGGGTATGGCATCATCCGTGAGTATTTTGGAGATGGGGTAAAAAGCTACTGTCAGGCATTGGAGAGCAATGGTTGACCTCGAACCCCACGTGATTCTGTGAGGGGTATGTGGCTGCTTGGGTGGGCACTGGCCATGAACACAGGGCCACCCCCTTCCCTTCCAGTCTTGGAGTCCCAAGGGCTGCTCAGGGGCATGTTTGCTCACGTGAAATGGGAGCCACATGGCCCGTGGACATTGCTGGGCTGCAGACAGGAGGGGGCTGCACTCACTGCCTGAGGCTGCAGCTGCCTTTGGGGTTATCCGGGGGGACCTGCTGGACGTGGGGTGGTGGGAGTCCCAGGGCTGATGGGCAGGATCCCTTGGCCAGGGTCTGTGCCTACTGGAATACCTCTCAATATGAGCAAGCTGTAAATGCTTAGTGTCTTCTCCCTCAACAAAATCACCCCAAACCACAACAGATGTCCTTCTCTGGAGAGCACAGCAAGAGGGTTTCTGCTCTAACCCATCACCAGCTCCCCAGCCTGCAAGGTAAGGGGATAGTCCACCCCTCCTTGCTTGGGCTCAAGGGCCAGTGCTCTCCAGATATGCCTTCTGGGGGAGAGACCAACACCTTTTAATTTGCAGGAGAAAGCCCACTGCTTGGTGGCACCTGCTCAACCAAGAGCCGTTCACTTCCCATCCCCTTCCCTCTTCCTGGAGGTAATGGTTTCCCACCTGGAAGAAGATGAGGGATTCTTCTTTTCTGGGTACTTGCCCTTTTTCTCAGTGTACTTGGAAAAGATGAGGACTTGGTCATAAACAATTGTTGGGAGAAGTCAAACCCAAACACTTAGAAACTCAAACACTCCCCTGCCCTCCAAAAATATACCCATAACCAACCAACCAACAAAAAAGTCCTTCAAACAAAACGTCCATCTCTTTCTCTAAAATCCATGATTAAAACCTGGTACAAACAGGTGAATATAGATATATATATTTTTTAGTAGATGTAGTATTGTTTTTTTTTTTCTCCTCTCTCTTTCTCATTATACAGCAAACATTGCAAATATAGAAATTTTCTCTGTACAATTAACGACTTCGGTTTACAATGCAATGTGTGGTAAAACCTCTCAGTGAGTGAAAATGTGAACGGGCCTTCGACCGGGTAAAAGTCTAAACTGGAAGACTCCGTTTGCAAAAACAGCCCAAAGGACGGATCTCCTTCTGGTCTCTTTTTTTGGTTTTTTGTTGCTGTTTTTGTTGCTGTTGATTTTGGAAGGGAAGGAAGGAAGAACACAAACTGTTCACAAAGAATCCACAAAATCACGGAATAGGGACTCATGCAATGCAATATTGGGAAACGCCAGACCTCAGCTCTCTGCCCGCTCTTTCACTTTCTCTTTATATTCAATTTTTTCTTTTTTCTTATTTTTTTAAAAAAATCAAAATGAAACAAAACTTTTTTTTTTCACTCCACAGTTTGTTTGTTTTGTAAAGTTTGTGTTCAAATTTGGTGCGTGTCTCACCAACGTGAGGACGTTTTAATATCTCGCTTTATATATTATATAGAATATTTATAGATTTTTCATAATTTGTTCTCTCTTTTATTTTTATTGATTTTTTTTTTTCAATTTTATTTTGTTTCAAAGACAGTCTGAATAAAAATAGCTGCTGCGGATTTCTTTTGGTCCAGTTAGTGTGTTAAGTCACGAGTTGTGTGAGGACTCAGGACTTCTGCTGGGCAGAGACGCCCTTCCAGTAGTCTAAGATGTCATGAAGATCCTCGTCTTTGGCAAACTGGACCTTTTTGCGTAGGGCATGGCCGGCTGCCATGTACTCCTCCTCGTCTTTGTGCCGCTTGCGGTTGAGTTTGAAGCGCTCCCAGATGCTGTGCGATGGTTTGCAGGTGTACTCTGGGCTGGAGGTGTAGCTCAGGTTGTGGTATTGAGGCGAGAGCTGGGAATAGGCCAGGTCTCTGGGGCGAGGACGGGTCAGGGGCTCCAGGATGGAGGGCTTTCGCCCCGCCATGCTGTCGTGCTGCTCCCCTTGGTGCGAGCCGGGGTACGAGTGCCGGTGTTCGCTGTACTGACGGATCTTCTCCGCCTCTGCCCGCAGGATGGCCGCAGCCGGTGTCACAGTGAGGATGGTGTCAGTGGTGGGGGACGTCTTCTCGATGTATTTGGCTTCTGATTTGTGGCCCGATCCCTCAGAGCGGTAGGACCTGGGGCTCCGTATGGAGCCGCTGGAAGAGGTGCTGGAGCGTTTGGGGGCCGCCTCCATGCTGTGGTGCCGCTGGAGAGGGTGGTTGTAGCTTTCCTTGTAGACGGGGGAGAGGAATCCGTGCTTGCTGGGGATCTGCTCCGATAAGAGCACCAGCTGAGGCTCCACCGTGGAGACTGCCCCTGATTTCACCCCTTGGAAGGAGGTGGACTCAGATTTCAAGGCATCGATGCAGTTGTTGATGATCTGGTTCACCTTGTCCACCTCCTTGGCAATGGTGGAGATCTCGGCCACAGAGCTCTGGGTGTCCGGCGGCAAGGACAGCTCACAGTCTCGCCTCTCAGGCTGCTCACCCGTCCTCACCTCCATGTAGTTGCCCTTGGTGGCCTTGGGGGTCTCGCTGCTGTCGATCAGCTTGTACTGCTCGACCTCCCCAGCAGAAGGCAGGTAGGGGATGCGGGTCACCGTCTCCCCGCCCAGCATCTGTCCCTGGGACAGCTGGGTGATGCTGGTGGTCTCCATTTCTGGCCCATATTTCAGTTCGATGATGGTCTTCTTCATGCTGCCGGCAGCCTTTTTGTGCTTCTCCTCCTGCTGGCGCCTCTTCCGGAGACAGTAATACACAACGCCCAGGACAATCACCATACCAAAGAGACAGCCCAGGATTGTCATGATATAATGAGTGGCAGTGGAAGGAGTGGGCACCGGCTCCTTGCGGTTGGGTCTGGTGGGTGTGATGGTGACGCAGGTGTGGTTGTACTTGGAGTATTGGTGGACAGAGACCACACAGTAGGTGTAATCTCTTTGTGCTACTAGGTTGCTCACGGTGATGTTCTCCTCCTTCTTCCTGAGCTTGGTGATCATGGAGGAGAAGCCGTTTTCGAACTGGGAGAGGATGTACATCTTGCTGAAGGGGTAGGGGATCTGCACGGTGAGGACGGCCGAGTTGTGGTTGAGGTGCTTCACCTGGATGTTGGGACGCACCTCCGTCTCGCCGATGGGCGTGAAGAGGGAGAACTGGGGGGTCGTGCCATCGCCAGAGGAGCACTCGTCCTCGGAGCAGGGGCTTTCGGAGGGCGCCGTGGTCACCTGGTACCTGGGAGGGATAAAACGAGGGATCACAGTGTAGGAGCCACCGGTGCAAAGGGAAGAGAGCATGCTCAGAGCATTGCGGTAGCCAGTCCGGCCTTGGCCTAACAAGTAGTAGCCCGTGTAGTCGGGTGGGGAGTCGCACTGCATCCGGTCATACGTGCGTGTCATGTTGGTGAAAGCCTCCAGCCATTGCAGGAAACCGAGGAGCTCGCAGGAGCAGTAGAAGGGGTTACTGTAGAGTTCACAGACAGAAAGCTTGTTTAGGCCCCGAAAAGTGTTGCTGTCGAGTCTCTGGATCCTGTTCATGGACAGGTCAATGTTCACTATGTTGGGGCACTCCCAGAAGGCATTGGGGGTGACGGACTCGATGAGGTTGGCCTGGAGATAGAGGTACTCCAGCTTCCCCAGGCCCCGGAGGATGCCCTCGGTGAGGTTCCTCAGACGGTTGTAACCCAGCTGCAGCACCTGGAGGTTGAACTGTCCTGAAAAGGCACCATCCTCGATGTAGGAGATCTCGTTCTTCGTCAGGTTGAGGTATGTCAGGTTGCCAAAGCGGCTGAGCGAGGCGTACTGCACGCTCTTGATCTTGTTGTCGTTCAGCCGCAAGTCCACAATGGTGCTGTTGATCTGCTGGGGGATGGACTCGTAAGGGGGCTGGTTTTGGCTGCAGATGGCCAACCAGACGAAGCCCTTGTCCCCCTCGATGAGCCAGCAGTCTGCCCGCACCCCGCCGGCGTGCAGGAGGGAGACAGCGGCCACGCAGACACAGAGGGCTGACGTCGCGGCCCACCGGCGACCTGCCATCTGGAAGGGTGGCACGGAGAAGGGGTTCCTGGTCTGCCAGAAGCGGGGAGCGGGACAGGGGCTGGGAAGACGTGGGCTAGTGCTTCTTCAGCAGCTTCACTCGCCTCTCCCTTCTCCTCATGGCTTGGAGACAGGGGGGAAGCATTGGTGGAGAAAGAGGACCTCGGTGCCCACAGTATGCGGCAGCCACCAGCCAGGGGCTACTACCAAGACCTGGGTGGCTGAGGCTGGTCCCACATCACCAGGTCTCTGGCATCTCGGGGAGGGAGTCATGAAGTTAGGTGCCCATGCGGAGGAGTCTCCCTGTGGCTTAGAGACGAGCCTTCCTCTCACTTCTTATAGTATATCTCCTCGTTTTCTTTTTGCTGCCCATCACGACACTGGTCCCCATCTTCACGTGCCTCCACTGGTCTGGCTGTCCCCGCTCGGTCCCTTGGCTCACCTGCTCAAAACAAAACACAAACTAAACACAAAAGAAAGACAGACCGCATTCAGAGGTGTTGGAAATACGTCCAACTACCCTCTTAATGTCAGGCTCTTGCCTTCTAACTCTAGATACCACCTTTCAAGGAGACTCTAGTTTATTTGGGCACTGCCACCAGCAGCATTTGGTAGCACGAGGGAAGGTGGTCACTGACCATGGAGGTCACCCTCCTTTGAGCACGTTGTCCAGCGTCACTTTATAGGCAGGAGAGAGACCAATGCACATCCAGGACACCATTTGTCTGACCTATTTAGGTGTCTACCTTAGGAGGAGATGAGTGATGCCCCAGAAGTGTCTGTTTCTCTTCACTGAGAGGAGATGAAGTCTAGACAAGTCACTCTGATGTAGATTTGAAGCTGCAGCGTTTTGCTGAGGGGAATCCTAACTGTCTCGCGTGCTGGTGTGTGCCACAACCATGCCCACAGAGGGGGATGCTGATTGAGGACACCCTGTCTCTCTGGATGCATTGCTGCACAGTGTCTGGGATAAAGCCCAGCATCAAGCACCTGTCCTGTTTCTGAGATCCTAAGCAATAGTTTCAGGGCACTCTTTGACTACAACACATGCTAGCGTGATTGTCCACCATCCCATGTCCTTGTCTGTGGTTAGGGCTTCCTGCATGTCTCTAAGACCTCTCTCTTCCTCCTGGATGAAATGATGCAGAGGTGGGGAAGACCCTCAGCCTTTCAGTGGCAATTGATGAGTATTTCATAGAATCATAGAATCCTAGAATGGTTCGGATCCTTAAGGGACCTTAAAGATCATTGAGTTTTAACAGTATTTGCAGAAGATGGGACAAGACCTTCTCTCCTCAGGCAGAAACAGCCATTTGAAGACGTGGAAGAGTCTTCACTAGACACAAACCAATGGGGAAGGAAAACTATGGAGATGCCAGCAGCCTCCTTTCCCACAGAGAAACTCTCATTCCCGGCTCACCTTTTCCAATATTATTTTCCTGCATTTTGGACTAAACATAAATATCCATGGACAGCACTTCTACCTCCTTTTGTAATTTTGTAGGGAAACAGGGTGGCAAAAGTGGAGAGGAGGGAACTGCACGAGCGTCAGCATCTCCTGGATCATGCTTTTCTACATGACAATGAAAACACCATCCATGGACATCCCTACTGCCAAACAGCTCTCTGGGTTGGTAGTGAGGTTGAGCAGTGACGTGTTGTGGCGGAGATGGAGTTGCCCACAGATGGGGAGAAAACATCATGGCCTAGCTAGAAAAATCCGTCTTGGGACTTTTGTTGGGAACAGAAGCTCTGGTTGTCTCCCTTTTCCCAGGGCAGACCATCGGAGGCAGGGAAGACATCACCAGCACTCCTTGAAAACACAGCTGGTAGGAACTGGAAGCTTCTTGGGCATCCATGAAGGAGACAGGGGCACATCTTACATCTAAACTGTCTTTCATTGGATCTGCAAAATAGTATAAATCTAGAAATTGGATTCCAAACCATTTCTCAGTGCCCAGGCAGTGAAGGGACTGTGCTGGGTGCTGCATGCCTGGGAACTGTTTGTGTCATGGGGCGTTTAGAGGCAGGTGCCATACCCTCACCCTTGTCCTGAAGAAACCAGGTTCTCTTCCACCCTTGATACCAGGCAATGAAGCAGACCGTGTTTCGCTGCAGAGATCCCTGTTAACCATTCATAGTTTATACCTTGCTAAACAGGCCAGTAATAATAAGCAGTAAAACAGTTTATTTGTTCTTTCTGGATTGTGAACAATGAGTCTATTCCCTGGTGGCACAGTTGAGTTTCCATTACATGAATAACAAGATCTGCTCTCACACGTCAGCTCTCGGCACATGAGACTCTCTGGCTACTTTGTCCCCTGGCAGATGCCCCACCAGCTGCTGGAGGAGATGAGGCTGTAGGGGAAGCCAACAGCCAGACACCCAGTGCCAGCACCGAGGGCACAGTATGAACCTACACCCTTCTCATGGACTGTACTGTGTCTGGTGAGTGTGCAGGGTGAGGAGTACTGGCCTTAAGATGATGCTTCTGTGGGGCCGTGCCTGGTTATTTGCAGGTCCCTCTGCCCCCCAGTGCCTGGTGGTGTCCTGTCCCACCTACGTTTGGCAGAAAGCTCAAAAAAACCCCAGGTTTTCAAAAGTTTACTCAAAATGGGGCTTGGGTGGAAGGGATGCTGAGGGCAAGGCAGCTGAACCTCAGGTCCGCTCCTTCCTGGGATTAGAAACCTGGATTTTAGCACGCCTTTATGTTGGTAATCCAGCTGAAGCCCTTCTGTCACCGCAGCGATACTGATATCGCAGGTAACGGCAGTTTGGGGAATAGAACCTGCACGGATGGCCTGTCCCTTCCCTGAGATGCTTTGCCAGGACCTGGCAGCCCATTTTGGCGTAGCTGAGCCCTTGGAGCCAGTGAGGAAGGGAACAGGGACTGTGTTCCCTGGGGGGCTGCAGGTGAGTGCCCCCCTCGCTGTCCCCAGCTTTTGGGGAGGCACGGGCTGCTGTGCCAGGCTGAGAGCCATCTGCTGTGACATCCCTCCCGGCACCGGGCAACTCAATTAACCTCTCTGCTCTCCAGCCTCCTCTCCTGTACCATGAGATAATGATAGCGCTTCGCAGGGCTGTGGGAGACCGAAGGAAAGCACCCAAGCTCCTCTTGTTGGGATGAAAATCCCAGCAGATGTGTTTTGCTCCCTCTGGTTGCAAGTTGGGCTTTAGATATACCTGTTTTTCTCTGTCACAGGGACCAGCCTGGTCTCCAGCTTCTCAGCTTGCCTCCCCACAGGGGTTCCCATTGTCCTTAAAGGTGTGGGAGAAGGGCAGCGATGGGTCGTTCTGGCCTGCAGAGCTGTCGGCTGTGGGTTCCCCTGGTTGTCCCATGGGGATGGCATGGAGGGTGCTTTCCTCGCCTGCTGCCCCTCAGTGCTTGCCCTTGGCATGAACATCTCCTTGCCCTCCTCCACGGGCTTGTGCATTACGGGGACCTCCTGCAGGCGGGGGAGGCTCTGCCAAATTGAGACAGCACGGGCAGCAGAGTGATGCGTCCTGGCATATTCTCTTTAGCAAGCACTTACTCTGTCTCCTCTAACTCCCGTTTTGACCCAGCCACCCTCTCTGGGCGAGCTGGTATTTGGGATAGCTCTGCAGAGCCAAACCAGCTTTTTTCTTGCAGGAGGAGGTTTCTCATCGCTCCTCCCTGGGAGGCTTGGGCTGTCAGAGGGCATTAGCTACTGGAGAGGGACCATCCCATAAGCAAAGAGCAGAGACAAGACCCTCCACAGACCTTGCCAGGCTGATCCCCTATAGCCTTCTCATCACCTCTGTGCCTCCCTCTTCTAATTGGAGGTGTTGGGGGTGAAGGAGAGCAATGCTAAATGACTCAAACACGTTCAATAAAGCTCCTGCTGTGTGTTTTCTCTTCTTTCCTGTCCGTTGCCTATCAGACAAGTCCTTCCCAACAACAGAAAGGAGAAAAGGCATTTTATCAGCAGCCTGAGTTTAATTTCAGCTCATTAAAGCAAGCAATTTGCTGGTTTATTTGCTTTGCAAAGTGTGAATAAAATGACAGCATTACGGAGATGTAAGAGAGGAAAGAGGGGCTAATCTCCCTTTTTTTTTATTAGATTGCCAGGACATGACTGGGGAGTGGAGAAGTGGGTCTTGCTGCTTTGGAGGGTAAGGGATAACTGTTCATCTGGTTGGCTCCTGAAAGCCTCCTTCCCATCATCATGCCGACGTGTGTGGGTGTGCGTGGCGATGGCAGCCCAGGGCTGAGCATCCCACAAGGCAGGATGGGAGCAGGGGTTCCCGGCTCTCCCCCCTGTGACAACAGACACCAGACATCCAGGAGGCTTCTCCTCCTTCCCTTTTCTACCTTTTCCCTCCCCTCTCATCTCCCTTTTCTGTTTTGAAATCCTGGGCTTGATTCCTGCAGGTTAGAAATAGAGCAGCCAGTCAGCTGAGGAGTCTTTGCTGTCCCTGACCTCCCACAGCTTGGATGTAGCTCCAGAGAGCAAGGGAGAGACCCCTCCTGTCTCTTCCCCACAGACCAGGTAAAAATCAGTAAGAAAAGCTAGTGTTTTAACCCTGCCGCCTGACTGATTTGTCGTTGCCCAGCTGTCCTGGTTTTATTCTCCTGGTAATCCAATTGCACACCACTTTTCCCAGTCCTCTGACCCTCTACAGGGAAAACCTGAGAACAAACCACCCACAACTCTAATGTGAGAAACACCCAGGACAGTGGAGATTCGGGCTTCTCCTTCGCTGATTGAGAAAGAAGCCAAAGAGAAGAATGAAGATGGTGTGGAATAACAATAGAAATGATTTGAAATGATGAATTTAATCTCAATCAGAGATATTTTGAAGTGTGGCACCATAATGATGATGACCACGGGCCATCTCCATGGGAGGCCATGGTACTCACGCAGAGCCATGCAGGAAACATCATTCCTGTACCGAGTTACCTGTGCACTGCAGATGCTGCTGTGTTTCCCTTTCCTTCTGCTTTCACAAAGCCAGCTGAGAAGATGTTGGGCTTATGTGGTTTACAGAGGCCAGCAAAGGGGAAAGGACAAGTCCCTCACTCCTTGCTGCTCCTATGCCTTGCCTCTGATCTCCAGTATCCCTGCTGGAGTCTGGATCCGTGCTTCGTCCTGCTAATCCTCAGCCCTGACCTCCCCTCCTACCTGTCCCTGCTTCTCCAGTCCTGCTCCCCATCAACAACCCAGCGGCGAAGAGGGACCCCTGGGATTTCATGATGTCCACAGGGCTGCATCCTGCACTGGGTGAGCAGCAACAACCTCATCCTGGCTGAAAACCCACAGCAAGGGAGGTGGAAAGGAAAAAATAAAACAAAGCTGGGGCTCCAAAAACCCAGCGCAGGCAGGCTGGTAAGTTTGTGCTTCCATCTCCCGACTAATGGCATCTCAGTAAATTAAACCAGAGCAGCAGCTGCAAGGAAGCAAACAAAGCAGCCGTGGGGGCTGGGGAGGGAGAGGGAGCTGGGCAGCACACATAATAATATGCTGTCCTGGCACTCAATTCCTAATTTTGTTATTCTACTGAATGAGTTATTTCAAACCGTGGATTAGATTTACTGGGTGAAGGCAAGGAGCCAGATTAACATGTGTGCGCGTGTGTCTACACGCACACACACACACACACCAGTGCTCCTCTCCCTCTTGTTTCTGCGTCTCCGTAGCTTCATTCCCCCCAGTTGCTCCATCTCCAGCTGGCCGGGTTTTGGCGTCTCTTAGACCCTCTTTCACAGCCGATCCCAGCCGTTTTATCAATAAACGAAGGAGCCCCACTACAAAGAGAGCCACAGTGAAACGGGAAGCGATACATTACAAACGATAAATGTTTAATCACCCAAAGAAGCGGGGAGGGGAAATTTGGCTAACAGGCACCAAGTTTTAAAATGAACCTTGATTTTTCATTATGCGTAAAATAATCCAAGGAGGCAGCTCTAAGATGGCAGAGAAAACATTTATTAGTGATGAAGTCTCCCCTAAATGGCTTGACGTCTATCCTGTATATGTCAGGTGGGGAAAGGAGGCTTCCAGGCAGGTTTTTCTGCTCATTCATATTCCTGGTGTTTGCTACATGCCTCCTGCCGGGTGATGTTGGTCAGAATCACAACCACACTGAATAATAAAGACGCCCAGGCCTGTAAAATTCACGTTCATTTTATATCCAGAGGTCCTGGTACTAATATTGCCTCCAAAGACAGGGTTTAGGCAGTGTTTTGTGCATCCCAACCTTATTCCCAAATGCCTCACAGTGTTAGATAATAGAGTTCTCCAGTCAATTCTACTCTCTCTCCTGCTATTATTTATTATTTAAGAAAAATAGGCAAGGGAGAAGAGATATATTTTCCACTGGGGTTTGAAGAGCGATGAAGAAGGAATGAAGCAGAGAGGTAAAGGGGGGCTGAGAGAGAAGTGCCCAGCACTGCACACAGGATCGCTTTTACTGAGACCTCGGGAGGCCACAGACTAGGTGACAGGTAGCCAGGTGGGAAAGATGGGGAGGAGATCACTTTTCTGGGGTAGGTTGGGAGAAACAAACAGTTATTGCACGCTTGGTCTCTATACAGGGGCATTACTATTGCTGTGTATTGACACTCACGGGCTCTACATGGTGCTACAGCCAACACTTCTCTCCTTGGGTTGCTCCCATCAAGGGGAATGCAAGTCAATAGAGATAAGACAGCGATGGCTCTTTGGTGCCCACAGACTCTCTCTGATTGCTGGATCATTTTTGCAGTCTCTTTGCAGGAGGCAGAGGACACTTTCTACTGACCAGTAGCCCAATGAAAGCCAACCTGACGAGCCTGAAATGCATCTGGTTGTCGAGGCCCCGAAGACACTAACGATCCTGATGAGCTTCACCTGGGGCCTCCACCCACACTCTCCGCCCACAGGCCCAGGAGCTCCATATAAGCTCACCCCTGGGCTCACAGTCCTCTCCTGAGCTCTGCTGCTGATGTCCCTGTTCCAAGTCCTGCACCTGGTCCTGCCTCCAGGATTGCTTCAGGCCTATGTGGTAGGTGGCTTATAGAATCATAGAATGGTTTGGGTTAGAAGGGACCTTAAAGATCATCCAGTTCCAACTCCCTGCCCTGGGCAGGGACACCTCTCACCAGACCAGGTTGCTCAAAGCCCCCTCCAACCTGGAATTGAACCCCTCCAGGGATGGGGCAGCCACAACTTCCCTGGGCAGCGAAGTTCTGCCCCGGCCCCATCTCCGTTTGCTCTTGACTGGACTCCTTGGGTGGACCCTGGATATGGTTCATCTCTTGTCTTGCCTGGGACTGTCAAAGGACCCTGTTGCTAGCACCCTGCCTACTGTGTTCATCTTCTGGGAGACACCACCCTGGCTGGGGAGGGACTCCCCTGTGCTGGTGTTACCCCTGGCTTCTGTCTTGCCTACCCTTTGAATGTCCGTCCCTGGTAGGGATTTCCATAGGAGACATCTTACTCTGCAGCTGCCTGCAAGGGGAATTCTCCAGTAAAATGCTTTTCTGGTGGGAAATGCACTTTCTGCAAAATTAAACCTTTGGCTGAAAAGCTATGATCTTTCATGGAAGTTGAGGTTCAGGCTGATTTAGATGCAAACTTGTGGGTGCTGTAGCGTCTGATAGGAGCCTTAGTTCAAAGCCATCGTGCCCTCGCTAGCCAAGCTGAGGCCAGCACTGCAATCCGGGAATGGCCAAAGCAAACCTGTTAGCACAAACATTTTTAAGAACCTTTTTTGTTCTACAGCTGAATAAACTCTGGGTTAAACCAGCAGTATTTTCAAGACAGGTTAGTGCTTGGCATTTCAGGAAATACAGATAGTCCGCTCTTCACTCAGCTGCAGTCTGAAGTCATTTACATCCATCTCATGCTGCTTAGCTTCCAGGGTCTATTGAGATGACAACCCTCCCGCACACTGCTGTGGGCCACTGAGCAAAATTCTCCACTGAGTTTAAGAAAATGCATAAATGATCTTCCTGGTGAAAAACCTCTTAAGCCCAGCTGGGTTACCTGTGCATTAAACCAGCCTCCTGAAACACCATCATGGGCAGATAGGAAATGTCAGCTCCAGCCTGTGACAATGCAGTGGAGCCCTCAAAGAGCCAAGGAGAGCAATTAGAGGGACAGGGTTAGAGGAAGGTGAAGAGGAAAAAGATTTTAGGGGATGTAGAGAACTAAGAGCTCTGATCAGGGGAACAGTAGTAATAAGGAAAGTGTGTTTCCATGGGAGAAAGCCTCTCTAGTATTTACTTGATGGGGTTCTTCCTTAGAAATAATCAGCCTAAATCACAGCTCCATTATGGGATGGTTATGCTGATGTTAGCCTGGGGGAAAGCAGAGGACTGGTGTGGAAGCAGGACTCCTGTTTCCCCCTCTCTGTAAATACTGCTGAAGATCAAAGAGTGTTTTGCCAGCCCCGATAGGATGGAGGGAGCCAGCCCCATGCTGGGGAGCGAAGCCGTTGGTGTTCCTCAGCACTGACAATCTGAACCGTGCCTTGTCTCTGCTGCATTGTCACCCTCGCTCAGATCTTTGCTGCTATTTGGAAGAGGGTTTTACTGCTTTCATTCATTAATTTATTTTTGCAGGAGTCCCACATAACCCTTTTCCCAGACAGGAAAACCCACTTTTATACAGGATGAAATCTGGTGGTGGATCCTTGAAATACTTAGCTTTGTTAGAAATGACTTTCAGAGGTGCAAGTGTTTTGTTTGCTCTGATTTATTTTTATGGTCATGTTGTCAAAAGGACTCTTCCCTCTCTGTCCCATTCTTCCCCTGCGAAGGGGTCTCAAGCCAGAAAGTGTGGGTCTCCAGCCAGTGCCTAGCTCGGTCACAGTTTCGAGGTGGACTGTACTGCTGAGTGTTGGCAGATGGACAGGAAAATAATACAGCACACGTAGGACTTCACGACAACAGTCTGCTGTGATCTCTGAGTAAGCAAAAAGAAATTCACCCTTTCATCAGCAAGTGTCCCGCACACAGGAATCGCTTTGGCTGCTGGGAGCAAACACCTCTGCTACCCTCTTAACTGACCTTTGAAGTTGGTCCTGCTTCTCTGGTTGGAGAAGACTTCCAAATGTTTCTTCCAACCTAACTTATTTTGTGATTGTAAATATCTAGCTATTTTCCTCTGGAGCTGAGAAGCCCAGATTAAGGCTGAACCGTCTGGCTGCCCACTTTTGGAAGGGGGATTCTGCCCAGTTACAGCAATATCTGGCGAGCCCCAGTGCCCTACAGGCCTAATTTTAGCTCAGTGCTGCAGGCTGGCTTCCTGTCATGGGCCAGGAGAAGGTTAATGATCATCTGGGCAGCTCTCCAAAACCAATCTAATGTTTATTCAGGATAACAGCATTGCAGAGGAAGCCAAGCATGACCACCTTCCACGCATGTCTTATTCAGCATGGCTCTGCTGGAAGAGTTCAGGTTTGTTAGCTCTTGGAGGAGGAACCCTCTTCTGCTTTCCCTAGGTCAAGACAGGTCCTCTGCAACATCTCCACTCCTGCCTATGTCCTGAACCCAAACAGATGCTATGTTTCTAGAGAAAAATACTTTAACGGGCTGTGGGTCTGTTGTTTAAGTGGAAATCTGTGCTTACCCTTCCTGCTACAATTTTATAGGATGCTCTTTATGGGTCAAATACCCATGCTGCAAAAATGTATCTATGCCGCCAGCACCTTAGTTTGTGGGTGTTCAGCTCCACTGCCCCTTCCAGGTCCCTGCAGTGTGAGGAGGAGATGGAGCAGAGGGATATGGGACAGTGGTCCCATCCTGGTCATGGTGGCTTGGAGGGGCTGGATGTTGCAGGTCTGGGATGGGGGTGAGAGGATGAAGGGTCGGTGCAGGTTTGCACCTGAGGTTGTGGAGGGATGTGAGATAGCAGAGCCCTTAAAATGGTTGTGGGTGTTTATTCACCTCAGCTGCTCTTTAACAGCTTGATTTTGGCCACGAACTTACAGCCTTTTCCTCCCCGCAGTGCAGCCCCTGCCGTTATTCTGCCATGCCTTTGACACAACAGGAATGGGCGTCTAATGGGTTCATCCCAAGGGTACCCCCAGACCTGGAAGAAGGTGAGTACAGGGCTTATCTGAAGCTCCCCTTGGGTCCCTCAGGACTCCATAGAGGGTTTGGTTATGAACCATAAAGCCTGAAGGCCTGGGACCTGCTGTGCTGAGGGAACGCCTCTCCTCCAGCAACAAGTGCTCAGACATACATGGGCAGCAGCAGAGCTCCTGCTGCTTCTCTCAGGGTATGGGAAAAAAATTACAGATAGCAAGAAGTGCTTTCTGAGGGAGCCCTGAGATGCTTCACCATTGACAGTCCCAAAATAGCTGGTGCTTGCTGCTTCCCAGCCGTGCTCCGAGAGGCATCGTGAGAGCATTTATTTAGTAGGGTCTCTGGGGATGTGCTTCTTCCTACCTGGCATGGTCGGGGAGATGGCTGGGCAGCCAGATGGCCATATTCGTGTGGAGCTGATATTAATGTCTCATGTGATCGTGTTTGCAGCAGGGTTAATGCAGCTCCTAGATTGCTGAGCAGGTACCTTTATCATGTTAAATCTAAACAGAACAAAGATATGGCTCTACCGTGGGCTTGGCTGGTTCAACTCTGTGCCACTGATTCTCTCAAGGCCAGCTGATTTCCCACTGAAGTGTGCCTGGGCACTTGTGGGAATAAGCAAAGCCCACCTTTGCCCATAGAGGATGCTCAGCCATGGGTGTGAGGGACCATTGGGTCTCCTCTTTGGTGTCAGCAAGCCTAAAACCCAACCAAATGGCCTTCTACCCCAAAATGAGTAGGTAAAATTCTCCAAGCAGAGGTGCTTGGAAAAAAATGGGTCATGTACATGCCAGGCTCCATCCAAGAGAAGCTGTTTTTCACCCTCGTGGTTAATGCCAAACTGCTGGGGGAAAACACCAGTAGGAGCTATTGGTGTGTTAGCGTGGGCTCGTGGCACAGGAAAGCCCTTCCTCAACCTCCTATCTGCTCCTCAGTGGGGTGTGTGGCCACCCTCAGGGCCGCTACATCTCCCTGCTCATCCAGAGACCTCCAAAAGATGTGGACAATGGAACAAAAAACTTTGAAGTGCAAGATAATAGAATCAGGGAGCTATGCCAGGATTTGGATTGCCTGTCCTTTTCATAAACATTTAATGTGGAGGTTGCCCAGGTTGAAAAAGCAAGTGAACTCAGAACACCCACCCTCTCTGGAGGAACGGAGTTTATCGTTAATAATCTACTGCTAAAAGGGTAACATCTGTTTTGGACAAACTGTAATGAGATTTAAACCCCAGGTGGAGGGAGGACTTCACAGTAATAAATGACTTTCTGTATGTCTAAATAGTTTTAATTTTTTTTCTGGCAGAAATAGCTGCTTTTCACCTCAGGCTTCTTTTTTGCCAGCTCTTTTTGTTTAATGATTGCTATTAATTTCCAGGGTGGCAGATGGATTCTAGCCTGGTGTAGTCTGAAATCAGGAAAAACAGTCCATGAAGGTGTGAGCTTGCTGTGAACGTGTGCACAGGCCACACGTGTGCTGGTGGGATCCCACGTGTGGGTGTTTGCTTTTGAGGGGAACTATCGCTGCTTGATGGCTGCTCCCCACCCCTGGGATGCTTGGGCATCTCTCCCTTGGATAGGTAGGAGAATTAAAGTTCCTGGTCACTGCTGGTAGCTCTGCCTGTTTAGACCTCAATTCAGCAAAGCTGCTGATTTCAGCAAGGCTTTGGGAGGAATTTGAAGCAGCACTTAAGTGCTTTGCTAAATCCGAGCTGGAGAGAAGCACGTGGTCCCCAGAACATGGGAAGGAGCTCCCTGCCCTGGCCAGGCAATGCCCATGGCTGGGTGCTGCCAGGCCATGGGGATTCCTCCTTGGGCATGAAACACACACTTTTTTTTCAGTAGTTTTCCTGCGTTGTTGTGATTATTAGTATTTTTTTAATAGTGTGGAATACTCCAATCAGGCAATCCTTCTCCATCCTCTGGCTGGGGAAACAAGTGGCTGCTGTTGAATGCAGCACACTCTGCCACAAGCTCCTAGAACCCAAAGGAGGACTTCCTTTACCCGCTGTGCCACCACCTCCTTTACAAGGAGAAGCCCACTCAAAAGCTCATCCCAAATAGTGCCAGGGTGCCCTCCCTTCCCTTTCCCCCACTCTGGAGCATCTCTGGGCTCAGCCCAGTGTGCAGCTGTGTAGGACACATGGGTGGCCAGATGGGAAGCTGGGTCCAAGAAACAAGGCAGATGACGGACCACCACGTGGCAGCACCCCACAGCCAGGTAGCTGCCCTGAGATAAGAGCATGGTGGAGCACAGGGGAAGGAGGGAGGGGTTTTGTTGCCGTGGACTGGGTGAGCCCCAGGGATGGAGGAAAGGGGGTAGAGATAGAAAGTGCAGCATCTCAGGTGATGCAGATAATCTCCTTTAATCTCCTGCTCAAAATAACCCAAAGTCAAGTAAAGGAGGGATTATATGGCCTAAGCCACTGTTATTGCCAGGGTGTAACAGCCTTAGGTTGCATCTGAGGGCCTGCTGAGGAGGAAGAGGAGCAGCAGCAAATATTGGCCTACTGGAAATGCTTCCCCAGTGAGGACAGCTGGGTGGGCTGGGGACCATCCTGGGGTACCCCAAGGAGAGTCGGGGCTGCAGGGTGGGCAGCCGCCATCAAATGCAAGGAGCCTGTGCAGGGACCTGGTCCCAGGGGGAAGACTGTCTCAGATGCCCACTCGTCACCTTGGCATTACTCATGGGTTTATTCTTAGTGCAGGATCCAAAGCGCTTTATAGCCGTTAATTATCCTAATGGGGAAGCAGTGACCATCAAACCCATTTTACAGATTGAGAAACAGAGCCCATGAGGAGGTAAATGACACATCAGGTCCCGGGGCAGGGCTAGAGGGAGGTGGTCAGTCCCTGCCCTCTCACTAATTTTAATGAGCCTTTTCCTACACCCTCTTGGGTGCGTGCTCATGGCAGCCATGAGGAGCTGGTAGGCTGAAGGCATCTCCTACCCTTTGCCAAAAAAGCCACACCAAGGTCCAGCTGCTGTGCTGCTGCCAGAGAAAACTGAATTGCAGAGCCTTATTCATCAGCTCCCGGCGATGCCTTCAAGATATCAGCAGCACAGAGACAGTGTGGAGCGGGATTGCGACAGGGAGGGAGCAGAGCATGTTCATTTTAATGAGCTTGCCCCTGCCTAAAGGAGAGAGAAAGCGAGAGGCCAACCTGGTTTAATAAACTCTAGCACGCGGATTTAATCAGATGGATCATTGTTCCCCTGCACAGGGATGAATATATTAAAAAAAAAAAAATGATTCAAACTTTTCCCCTTTGTTTTTCATTTGTATTATGTGCTGTGGTGTGATAAAACATCCTGGGGCCAACTTGCAAGGCAATAAAAGAGACAGTAAAGGAGAGGAAGGTGTTGATCCATGTGAGTGAGCCCAAGTGCTGAGGGGAAGGAGGCTACTGGTGGGCAGGGCTTGAAGCGAGGGGCTGCAGCATCCTCAGCCCCATGCCAAAACCCCAGGAAAGATGTGGTTGTGGGGTCCAACCTGCCGTCAGCTCCTTTTCAGGCCTCCGGCACTAAAAGCTGTCCCTGGTCAAGCTTGAGATCTCCCTCTCACTACAGGAATGTCTGTGCACAAGCATATCCCCATGCTCCTGCCCCGGGAGGGAAAGAGGGACTCACCCCCTTCCTCACTTTCTGCAGGGACACCAGCTGGGGATGATGTGCTGATGGTGTTTTGGGCTTAGATGGCACTTGCCTTCAAGGAGATGGTGTGTCAGGACAGAGTTTCCTCTGGATTCCCTCCTCCTCCTTACTAGAAGTCACTTCATCGTTGCCTCCCCATCACGGTGGGGTCCTGGGTGCTGCTTATTAATTTAGAGAAATTAAATGCCCAAGCTCCAAACTGTTGTGTGCATGGCAGCAAGGTCCAAGGGCTTTATTATAGTTGGGAGAATGGCTGGATGCCACATTCCCATGCCTCTGCCTGTCCCTGGGGACAGTGGGCATTGCGAGGAGGCTCAAGAAAGTCTTGATCCAGCACAGCAAAGAGCAAAACAGCTCTGCAGGCGGGATGGTATCGAGGTGTGCCTCGGGAGGTGCATGGCTCTGGGCTTTGCAAGTCTCTTGCTACGTGGGTGTGAATAAAGCCAGCTTAGGCAAAATAGTCTTTTGTGCTAAATCCTGGGCAGACCACCTGGAGCTGTGGTCAAGGACAGACCTTAGGGGCCTCCAAGCTGCCTCCATGGAGTTCACCTCCTTTGCCCTGTCCAAGCTCACCACCCTTGGCTCAGGCACTGGCTTCGTATCCTCCAGCCCTTGCTTTGCTTGCTCTTTTCTGGCCCGTCAGGCTGCGTGCCACCCAGAGATATTAGGAATCAACTCTTCTGAGACTGGGACAGGGCACCCAGCTGGATTTTAATCACTCTTGTTAATATTAGAGCCAGAGCTGTCCATCTGCATTGGTGTATGGTGAGACAGCCCTTGGGAGGACAGAAAGCCTCCCTGGTGGGTTATGGACAAACGTTTGGCTAAAGGTAGCCCAGAGGCATTTTTGGCAGAGGGCTACAGGTCCCCCTGCCACGGAGCAAGGCTGTGCCTGGCAGGTTTGCAGCCCAGCCCTGGGACACAGGCTGGGTTTGTGGTGAGAACCCAGGAATTGCTCTCAGCTTGGTCCCCACCTTCTTTCAGGATGGATCACTGCAGGGAGATGGTAGTGTTTGGAGGAGGGAGAAATGGTATCTGCTTCCTTTGGAAAGATGGTTCTAAACTGTGTCATTGACCCATTCACTGAAAAATCACTTATCACCACTTGGTGTTAAGTATCACAAACTTTGCCTTCTAACACACCCCCACACTACCGCTTCATTGCTTTATCCATTATTGCTCATAAACACTAATAAATAATCCTATTTTCATTCCTACCATTGTTTAAGTGGTCATTAATTGTGGTTTATACGCTGTCTTTGTGTATTTGTGTAGGATAGCTTCTTCATGATCCTTGATTAACTGTGATTGATTGTGTATTTTAAAATCAATTAAAAGTTTCAACACTAAAAGGTAGAGTCTTTAGCAGTAATGCTCCGAGACATTGCCATTTATAATGGAGCTATTGCGGTGCTGGGACCCATTAGTGTGGCACGCTGTGATCTTTATCTTCCAGATCCATGCAAATACATACGTATGTGTGAGCGTGCGTATGTCTGTGTCTCTTTTGTGTGAGCTGTATGGCTGGAAAAGGGTGTATGGTATAGGAGAGAGAGAGAGTCAGCTTCTCATGGGGTTGCTGGACCACGTAGGGTGGGCTTTTGTGGATGGCCAGGTATCACCCCCTCCCTTCCTGAAGACGCTCATGCAAGGGCTGAGCCCCAGGACCCCATAATTTCCTTGCTGTGTATTTGTTTTCTGTTTGTAAAGAGGAGCTGGCTGCTAATACCCTCTCTGTAGCTAAATGGGGCCACGAAGAGGGATGTGTGGCTTTCTACATTGCTGTTTTAGTGAGCGTATCTCTGCCCTGGTGTGGTGGAGGTGACCGTGGAGGTGGTGGTGCTGATACAATGCTGATATGATGGAGGAGGAGGAAGGACAGCCACCACCTGGGCACCAGAGCATGTGCTGGAGCACAAATCTCTCTGCCCTGTAACATCATGTCTATATTACATCAGTCCTCAGCTCCTCATGTCACTGTTGTGCTGGGAAAATGTGTGCGTCCAGCACCAGAGCAGGAGGAGATGGGGTTTACGTGGCTCTTTTTGTGCTCCCTGCCTCCCCTGCTAAATCCAGCATTCCTATGCCTCTGTGCACACCAAAGCATCTCTTCCCCTGGCCTGTGCCGTGAATTAGGGCCGAGGACACCACGTAACAAGTTTTGTGCAGGTCCTCTGAGGGTGAGTAAAATCCCCAAGGAGCCAGCGGGAAATCGGGCCCTTGTAATTGATCCCTTACGTGTGTCCCCCCGCATCCTCCTGGATGTCTGCCGGCTGCAGGGCCCTCCCAGCCATCTGCCAGCTCGGGCAGAGGATTCCTGCGGGCTAAGCTGCTCAGAGACATTTGTCACCCACCCCTGGCCCAGCCACAGGCTGCGAAAAATGCCTCGGTGCCCCCAGTGCAGCTGCTGGGAGCACCGGTTAAGGGAAATCACCGCTCTCGTTAAATGATGGGGGGGGCCGCCTTGTGTATGCCCTGGAATGGGCTCGCTCTGTCGTATTAACTCACCCGCTCACGTTGATGTTAATGAAATAAAGAAATATGATGGTTCCAGACTTTTAAACTTCTTATAGCTCGATTTGCATAATGGCGACCGCTACCCTGAACAGGAACTGATCTGTCGAAAAATATTGTTCCAGTCCTCTATCACTCAGCTCAATGGAAGGCGCAGATTGGCCCACAGGGGCTGTTTTTTGCTGATGGAGTGGAGTTTGCCTAGTGCCGAACATAAAAAGCTAAAATTAGGACGCAATCCAATATTGTAAAAAAGAAATTGGTTAAAAGTTATAGATCAATAACTGTTAACGTGACTCTATTTTTCAGACAGACCACGTTTCTGCTGCTGGTGACGCGGAGGCAGGCTCCTTCCCGCTGGCTGAAACAGCTCCGTGGTTCCCCCTCGGAGGAGCCAGTCGAGACTCAGCTCTCCTGAAGAACCCTGTGAGCTCGCTGTGCTTCGTGAAGTTTCTTGTGGAAGCTTGTCCTCCTCTCCCTTGGACCATGAAAGGTTGCTCAGGGCTGCACCATGGGGCGGGTGTCAGTCCTATCTCCCCCTTCCTGCATGACTCTGGGCATCAGTTTGTGAACCCAGGAGTGATGCTGGTGCTCTGGGAGCATCCCTGTGAGACAGATCATGTCTCACTCCTCAGTGCCTCAGATCTCCACTACCTGATGCCCTAGAGCAACCTTTGATGTCTTAGTTCGTTACTCCTTGATTACCTAGACCTCTGCTCCTCCATGCCCTAGGTCGCTGCTCCTTGATTATCTAGACCTCTGTTCTTTGATGCCCTAGATCTCTGCTCCTTGATTGCCAACCTTTCTGCTCCTCCATGCCCTAGATCTCTTCTTGATTATCTAGATCTCTGCTCTCTGATGCCCTAGATTTCTGCTCATGGGTGCCCTAGATCTCCGCCTGCTGCAAAGACCGTGCCTCTCCCAGCAGACAACTCCTGCAAGTGCTTCCAGCTCTTCGAGAACAACTGGACGCTTTTGCCTCCATGGGGAGCAGGACCTTGATCTTGGCACATCTCTGTCCCACGTGTAAAGCGAGGTGAGCATCCCTCCCCTCCACCCTGTGTATTTAAACCACGGTGTCCACACAGCAGGGGCTGTCTCTCCGCATCAGTGTGTGTTTAAGGTGTTGCAGACCCAAATTCTCAGCTTCAATGACAGGGAGAGGGGAGGGTGCGGGAGCAGGGAGCCAGCTGGGCATCACAAGCCAGTGAGACGATGACCCTTCTGCCCCCGGTGACCTTGGGCTTGCCTCCCATAGCTCATTACAGCCTGCCTTTGATCACTCGCCTCTCCTCCTCTCTGTACTTGGAAATGCTGGAGAGCTTTCCTGACCGATATCATCAAAAAAGGACATTTTTATTTCCAAAATATACAATGTAATTAGAACGGCGAAGGGAGAGAGCAGCCAGTCCATAAAAACACCCGCTCTGCGACAGTCTCTGTCCTGACTCTGCGGGAACTGGGGACAAACGGCGCCTGGTTTTCAGTGGGAACAGGGCAGTTTCCCAAATATTGGAAATAACCCCACAGGTCCTAGGCAAAAAAGGGGTTCTTCTACTGCATGAGAAGGTTTTGGTGTGGAAATGCCCTCACCTGTAGTCAAACGTGCTTTGCTGAACTGGGCCCCTTGCAAGCATGGATTGAAGCTGCAACCAGCAGCACAGAGACCTCATCTAAACCATCATCGTTTAAACGGCCCTTATGACTGAATTGCTGAAGATCTCACTGTCACCCATAGCTTTTTTTGCTAACACGCTCGCTGCACTGGCACCATTTCCAGCTGGGCAGGTCCAGCCCACGGCACAGGAGGACCACGTTCCACCCCTCTGCCAGCTGCGGGCAGGGGCTGCCTAACAAGCCAAGGTCCAGCCATTCCTGTCTCGGCAGCTGCCCCATGAAACAGCTTACACCTTAAAAATTGATGGGGTTCATTTCCTGCCTCCGTGCACTTACTGAAAGCACCAGTTCTGCCATTACCAGCGATGTCCACATTAATTACTATCATAACCCAAGTACCTTTGCGTGCGCTCCCTTGCCTGGAGAGTCTGTCCCAGCAGTGACCTGCATTTCTCTCCCCTCGAGACCTTTCCCATGGCTGGGATTTCCAGCACTGCTGCCTGAAGAAGAGCAAAGCTGATGCTGAGATAGCCCCAGGGGAGGAGGACAGGCTATCAGATAGGTCTGCTGGCAGGTCAGCTCTGGCCCAGGCTCAGAGGTTCACCTGCAGCATGGGGGTTTTATTCTCCACCTTTTCCCCTTGTCTCATTGAGCAGCAGCATCGGCCCTACCCCATCCCTAGGGCTTGTGGCTTTTCTACATGGTGTAAATGATTTAAATATTCATTGGGAGCAAGAGATTGACTTCATGGCTGGGTGGTGGAATTGCTTTCCCTGGGACCATCTGGAGTCCCCATGTTGAGTCCCTTCAGCTCTGAACCCCGGGGACCAACCTTCAGTTTTCCTCCAGCTTCTAAGGAAAAAAAAACCCAAATAAGTCATGGAAAATCGCCCAGCTCACTCTAAACATAGCTCCTGGGCGATGGGAAACAGGCCATTCCCGTCTGCTTTTCAGTGCCCTGTGGACCGTAGAAAATTACAAATCTCATCTTTTTTGCATAAAATGCTGATTATCCAGTGTTAAACATAAGCATGTCTGAGACCGTGAAAGGACATGCATGAAAGAGATAAAACACTAGAAATCATGAAGCAAAGGGAGCCAGCAACTTAAACAATCACCAACAAAGCCTCTTCAGCATGGACTGAATAGCATCCAGCCCAGGTATCACACAGCCTACTCAAAAGCCTGACCAAAAGTGTACTCTGAATACACGAACGCACCAAAATCAGCACCTGGAGGAGACTGGCACGTACAAGAGAATGCACCATTCACTCAGACTACTTCATTCCTGCCTTTTGCTCTTCACCTCAAAACCCCAGGGGAAACACCAAGCCCACAAACAGTCAGCAGGAGTTCCCCAGAAAAAGGTCTAGGAATTATAGCGGGTCACGAGCCGAACACGAGGTATCAGTGTCGCAGACAGTGCCCTGGGATACAGGAGCTGCAGCATGGCCTGCGAGAATCACAACGTCACCTTTCTCATCGATTCGGGGCTGGTGAGGTCTACGCTGGAGCAGATTCTGGTCTTGGCAGCCCCTGTCAAAAGGAGGTGGCGCTGCTGCAGGCAGCGCGGAGGAAAGAGAATGATCAGAGGTCTACAAGACATGACCTACAAAGGAAGATTGAAAGAACTGGGTTATTTAGCCTAAAAGAGATGATGGAAGAAGAGATGTGATAACAGTCTTCAAGTGCTTAAAAGGATGCTGCCAAGGGGAAGAGAATAATCTGTTCTTTATGTCCACGGTGGACAGGACAAGAAATAATCGGCTTAAATTACAGCAAGAGAAATCAGGTTAGACATCAGGACAAAAACGGCTCATGGAGCGTGGCGGTGGGTTACCTGGGAGGTGGAGGGGCTCTGTCACTACAAACACACGCTGTCTGGGGACAGGTTGGCAAACACCCCTCAGGCTTTCACTGGGGAGAGAGGATGTGCTGGGGCAGGACTGCACCCCCTCCGCATTCCTACAGTGCCTTCGGCGTGAGTTATGGTGCTCCCGGTTTGCCCAAAGCCAGCTGGTCCTGCAGCGACCGCTACAGCTGGCTGGATGAATCCCAGACACTCTGGCTTATGAGAACTTCCAAGGTAGCAAAATTTCATCTGGTGGCAGATTGGGGGCACAAATCCACATTTTGGGTTATTTTTCTTGCAGTAAAGAAATCCTTCAAAATGGATTTTTTTTCTTCCCCGTCTCTTTCAGCCGCTCTATTGCAACACAGACAAAGCAGAGCATCCCAGCCACACGGGCAAGCTGGAATGACACCGTCCAAATGAAACTTGTTTGATAACGTCCTTGCTGAAAACATCAATGAAATCAATGTCTCCCCTCCAAACAATTAGGTGGAGGCGAATCACCAGTTTCTGAGTGAATAGACTCGCCTTGACATGTTTTTCAGCCAGCCCAGAGGATTGTTGCTACCAGAGAGGCAAAAAAGAAAACCAAAAAAGGGCTCTTTCCAACCCAGGTTGCCAGTGGGCAGCGCGGAGGATCCACCAAGGTGTCCAAGAGCCGCTCGAGCCACTTCCACTCGGCAGCGCCTCCGTCGCGCTGCTGAGCGTGCACCTTTGGGCTAAAGATTAAGAGATTTCTGTGTTCTCAGGAGAAATTGTTATTACCCCTGGATTCCAAGAGTAATCCTTTATTTTAAAACCTGCCTCCTAATTCATTTTATATTTACCCATAAAATCTTGGCCGGGGTTTCTGAGAGACGCGGTCTTTTGGAAAGGCCAAGTTTTAAATGGAGCTGACTCAGCAGAAGCGAGCTTGATTGAAACAGTGCCTATTTGAGTATATACCGCTCCTGGGCTGGGCTGAAAACAAAGAAACAGAAACTGGACTCTCCCCTGGCTTTGTTTTCTCCACAGGCTCTTGGCTACGGGCAGCAAACCTTGCTGCTGAGCTGCAGGGCTGGGGCTGGTGAAGCGGTGGAGAGCAGGAGGGAGACAGCAGCCTCCCTGCTGTGTAGCCCACTGTCTGTTGACCTGAAGTTTAGCACAGCTGAGATGAGAATCAAAAAAAAAAAAACAACAAAAAAACAGAAGAAAAAAAAAAGAAAAAATTTTAAAAGCCTGTAAGCAATTAATTTTCAGCCTCACTGCCCAGCATCATTCTCAAGGAGAGGACAGGGGATGCAACTTATACTTTGCTTTTTAAAATATCAGTTTCATTTACCCCAAGATGCTCTGGGACGGGCAAGCCCTGCCCAGGGGAAGAGGGTCCCAGCTCCCTCCCACACCACAATGGGGGCACACCAGGACTTGGACCAATTTTAACATAGCCCATGGTGCAAAGCCTGCTTCTGCCTTTCTTTTCCCAAATTGTGATCATCTTAGTTGCTTGTTTGTCTTGCTTGTTCATGTCCACAGGGCAGTGCTGTCCCAAGCAGCTCTTATTTGGGAGATGAGTGTCCCCTCCACAGCGCTAGAGCCTTCATCCTCAGGCTCACCTCCTCATCAAAGACGTGGAGCTGGAAGGATAAGATGGGTCACGGACGATGGCCAAGCTGCCACGCTGGTGTAGCACTGGGGATTGCAGTGGGATCCTGTCCCAGGTGGACCAAGTTTCCTTTACTTCAAGGAAAAATTCATTTTAGGCTCAGGGGAAAAACAGGCGAGTGCTGAAAGTTGATCACCTTCTCATATCTTAGAGAGTGTCTGCTTCTCATGTCCTTGCTGCTATGAGGCGTCTGAGTGACAGCCAGGCTATGAAATATGGCCAAGGCTTTTTGAACTTGACAGCTCAATCCATGAACAAGCAAAGCCCAGAAGACAGTCCAGAGCTGCTTAGCAAGAGCAGGCTAATAGCTAAGTCCACAGCGAAAACCTGATGGGAACACCAGTATCTCCTAACTCCAGCTTCATTCAGAAAGCCAAGAATACAGAATTGAGTCAATTTGTGCCCGGTGGCCATAATGAACATGCCAGTGGAGATGCCCAGAAGCAATAATACCATAAATTGGCAAGGTGGCAGCTGCATTCATCAGCTCAAACAAGAGCTGGTCATCCATAATCCAGCACTTTCAAAGACCAGTATTTCAGCACCAATGTTATTTCCACCTTAAAGTATATGTGGGAATGCTTGAAATTTGCCAGCAGCCCCAACAGATGTGTCACTGCTGCCGAGAGCCAACACTGGGTGGTGATCCAGGGGTATGAAACACAATTAATTAATTACAGCAAATGCTGAGAATCATCATTTGAATCATGGGGATTCAGACCTCCTCAACCCCAATTCCTCTGGAGAAGGTGGTGAGCATGTGCCTGGGTCATGCATCAGTGATGATGATCAATGACCCAGTGAAGCTGGGCAGCCCCAAACCTGCATTTTGGGCACACAACACCTGGGCTGGAGGTGGGGAGCAGCTTGCACTGGGTAGTGATTTGAGGCCAGCTCTGGCACAACCGGTGTGGTGCCCATCAGGTTTGTGCTGTGGGGACAACACATAGGACCCTATGGGCACAAATTTGAAGATAGGAAGTTCCATCTAAATGTGAGGAGGAACTTCTTGACTTTGAAGGTGGCAGAGCCCTGGAACAGTCTGCCCAGAGAGGTGGTGGAGTCTCCTTCTTTGGAGACACTCAAACCCAGCCTGGGTGCCATCCTGTGCAACCTGCTCTGGGTGACCTGCTCTGGCAGGGGGTTGGACTAGAAGATCTCCAGAGGTCCCTTCCAACCCCTGCCGTTCTGTGTGACCCTGCTGACTTCTCCTGACCCCTCGCTGACTCCTGGCTGTCACAGGGCTCCAATATCCTTCCCAGGGGGCGAGAATGCTGGGTGCAGGGGGGCTCTGCTCACCCCAGGGTGGCCCACGATGTGGTGGCTGCAGGGAGAGGAGCTGTGAGTCCCCAGTGAGGACCTCCTTTTTTGTTTTGTTTTTTTTTCCCTCCCTTTTCAGGGGAAACGGGGTGATGTGAACCCTGTGGGCCTCCAAGAGTTGCGCAGCGTTATTCATGTAACAGCTAATGGAGCTCACTCAATCCATAAAGATTTTAAGTCAGGGGTTTGATGTTAATTATGGACCAAAACATTTAATAGCCCGTTACACTTCCACGAGGCATTTTTTTAATTAAAAAATGATATATTGCACAAAAGGGAAAAAAAAAGGGAGAGGAATAATTGAAGAACTGTTTTATTCCAGAACAACCCGAGGCAGAGAAGGCAGCGCGGAGCCGGCGTGTGGGGGAACACGACGGCAACACTGGGAGCTGGTGGTGCAGGAAGCCATGGAGGGACCATCCTCATCCCACCAAGAGAAGGTGCCCAGGGAAGGGGAGAAAACTCTGAGCAGAGACAGGTAGGTGGATATCCCGGTCAGGCTTTTGCCCACCACGTCGGCTTGCCCTTACCTGTTGAATCATTTCCTTGTGCTGCAAGAAGACTTTGTTTCAAATCCCTCTTTCTGAAACTCTATCAGCTGTCTCTCAGGAAAAATGGCTAAGCCCCCAGGGTGGAAATTAGTCTGGAATAGGTCAGGGATGAAGAAAGTCTGACATGTCTCGCTCTGACGCTACTCCATTTTTCATGCAATATTTAAAGATGCGTTTGAGCAGGGGCTGGCCTGAGATGCATTCAAATAGTCTGTGCAAAACGCACGGTCTTCAGCAGAGTAAACCAACGCTTCTCCTGCCTTGGGCAGTGGTCGGCTGGTGGTCCATGGGTCAAGGGGGCAGCGAGGGAGGGCTGCCACCCAGGAGGGAGCAGCTCCGGGTGGGAGGTTGTTACGATCCTCCTCAAGACAGGAGGAAGAGAAGTGGGATGGAAACGTGACCCCAGGGCTGCCCAGGAAAAGTTCAGGTGACTGCTTAAAACTGGAAGTAGCAGAGTATGACCCCCAAGTCCCTGGCCATGGATGGACTTGCCCAAGTCTTCCTGCGTCTCCAGCTCTGCGCCTTGCTGTTGTTCGCTTCCCCCAACTCTACAATGGGAATAATATTATTCCCTCCTCACAGGGTTTTGAGATGCTCAGTTACTATGGTGATGGGGCCATAAAAGTACCAAAGATAGCAAGAACAATAATAATATCAGACATGGTAGGAGCCAAATAATTGCATTTAGGGCACGCACACAACACAGAAGGGAGAGCCACCTCCATGCACCACAGCTCTCAAACCCCGAAGACAAAACTTTTGTTATACCAACGGGCTCGCAGCCTGCTTAAAGGGCTATTTCCAATTCCAGCACCATCCACCCAAATGCCAGGAGCGGCCGCCAACAGCCCGGCTGCAGCTCCAGGACCGGTCCTACGGCCCCATCCCCATCTCCCCAGGGCCAGCCAGGAACAGGGGGGGAGCAGTGGGACTGAAGGCCCCTCGCCAATGCAGAAATCAAATGTTCCTCGCACCAGCGCCGTAACACAAAGTCCCCGCAGATGTTCGGCCGCCGCATTGTTTGACCAGCTGAGCGTTTTGCCGCCCGGAGCGGCGAGCGTGCCCAGCACAATGCCGCTGACGGCTTGCTCCTTTGTCTCTGCCGAGCACAGCGCTTGCCTCATTATTGTTTTTAATTTATGGGTTTTTAATTGGAAAAAAAAAATAAATTTATAACATCTGTGGCTGCTTAATAACACCTGTGCGCGACAAGGCTGATTTTCAGCAGCCATTGTCACAGCGTTCTCATCTGGGCAACGCCGAGCCGGTGCGACGTGGCCTCTTCTGAACGGCTCAGGCAAGAACGATCCTTGGAGGGCACATAATTAACAGGCGATGCAAAACAAGATGCCGTGGAAAAAAATATGAGAGACATCCCTTCGTAACAAAGGGAGAGCTTGGCGATGAGCAGGTGATGAGCTTGTAATCCATCCTGTGAAGAAATGCCTGCTGGCACTCGCATGGACCAACCCAACACTGGTGCCATGGCCAGGGGAGGTGCAGAAGGGATCTGGCCTTTCCACCAGCACTGTGGAACCCTCCTCCTTCATCATGAGGTCTGGAGCCCCAGCACCCCACCAGGTCGTTTTTACCATGAGGAAGAGGATCCTTAAGCTAATTGCTGGTGTTGCCACCCAAATCCTCATGGTTTTTTTACAGCCCTGAGTGCCGAGGCAGCTCCTACTTGAAAGCTGCCTCCTTGCAGCATCCTCTGGGGCTTGCTGTGCAGGTGCTGGCTATAACAGTTTGGCTGTTCAATAAGCACAAAACAGCCTGGGAGGCTTACAGGTGCCTCTTACACTCATACATGCTCATGACAAAGCTGCTGGTAGCAGGAGTGAGCGAGGAGCAGGAGGGGACACAGCTCCGGCTGTGCCCAGGCTGAGGTTTCTTACGTGCAGGAGCTTCCCTGCACAAATCCGGAGGAGGTTTTTATCCACTCCTCGCAGCTCTGGGAAGCTCAGGCTGCCCTGAAATCCCTCTTTCCACTGTGACTTGGTGAATAAATAAAATCCCATTCCCCGCTGAGCTCGGTAGTGGAAACAGGGCTGCCAGGGCTGCAGACAACCAGCCTTCCCCGGGCTTCACCAGGGCTGGCGGGCAGAAAGCAGGGGCCGGCAGAGAGGTTTGGCCAGGGAATAAAAGAGCAGCAGTGCAAACATTTCCACGTCCAGCCCTTTGTCACCCTTTGTAGTCCTTTGTCACTCCCTGTAACATGGGGTATTTGAGCAGATCCCCTCTTTGCATGTTGCTGGTGCAGCCCCCGCTGCCCCCCGTCAGCACAGTGAGCTTTAACGTCACCCCCCCACCCCTTCACTCACATGTTCGGGCTATGAATTCCCCTCATCTCTCAGAGTACATTAAAAAAAATAAAAAATCAATGTAATTACGCAGAAAACATTAATTATGATCAAAAAAATGCAACTGAGAGGGACTGATCTGGAGGAGAGCTGCAGCTGGCCACTAAATTACCAAAAACCAAATTGGTGGGGCTGAGACCATGGGGATATGTGGCCGGTCCAACCAGCAGAGCATTCTTGGAGATACCTGGCTTGACCATTTTAGTTTCTGGTTTCATTTATTGGCTTTTTCAGCTGATGGTGTAAGTCAAACACAGGAGTGGATGAATTTAATGTGTATCTAAGTGTCCCTCACAACGAGAGCCAAATCCTAAACGTTTCAGCGTGATTAGGCATGGAGTCACCGCAGCCACATCGGAGGGATAGGTGGTGCAGACCCTTCTCAGATGGTACAGATACAGGAACAATTCAACCTGGTAATTTGTTCACCACAAAGACACGATTGTTTCCATGTTCTTCCCCAGTCTTAGACCCCGAATAGGCTCTTTAGCTATCTCCAAGATGGACAAAAGTGGAAGTGTGGGCTGACAGCAGAAGAAATGCAGAGCAGGAGAGTGACTGGGAGCATCTGGGCAGGACTCTGGGTGGGTGGGAAAATTGGGCACAACGGGATATAACCCCTGTGGGCACTGGGAGGTTGGCCATGACCTGATATGGCTGGTAAGAGGACATGAGACAATGAATTCCTTGTCTCAGACTGGTAACCCTGAGGACATGGCAAATCCTGCTTAGGGTGCTGGGGAAACCTCATCCCAGGGTGGGAAAGAGAGTGGGTCTTGCATGGAGGTGACCTCCATGTCGGTGTTTCTTCAGTTGGTTGCTGAAACCTTCCAGGACAGGGCTCCCACACACCCCTCCCAGCCTGCACCAGCTCTCAGCCAAACATACTCTTAGGAAGTTTTTCCTGAGCACCTAACCCAAGCCCTCTTGGCTGCAGTTTAAGCCTATTACAGCTTGTCCAACCCTCGACCAATTGATCACCGTCATTTTTATAACTGCCTTTTCCACACTGGATGAATGAATGTTACACATCCCCTTCCCTTCAGTCCTCTCTGTCCTGCAGCACAAACCCAGCTCCTTCAGTCCATCTTCCCGAAGCATGTTTTCCAAACTCTCTGAACTCCCTCAATTTGTCTGAGTCTCTCTGAAAGTTGTGATGCCCAAAACTGGAGATATATGTCTCCAGCTGATGCTTCACTAGCACTAAATAGAGCCAAATAAATTACCTTGCTGTCTTCCACCTGAAGCTATTAATACATCTGCGGGCAAGATGTGCCTTTTCTTTCCTTTCCTAAAGCATCAGGTTATTGTTTGCTGCTCAGTTTGAGGGCTACTCCACCGCTCGAGCCTTGGCTGCTCTCCTGCTGGCTTACCAGTTCTTCTCCATCTTATATCTGCAATTTTGATATCGCCTTCTTAAGTGAAACACTTTGCACTTGACTTTATTGAATTTCAGTGTATTGATTTCAGGCCATTTCTCCAATTTATCAAGATCATTTTGCTCTGAGGAATCTTGCAGCAGCTTGTCTTGTATCTGCTCTGTTGACAAAAGGTCTTGAGTCCTCAGGGCTATCGAGCCAGGACTTTGCATTAGTCCTTAAAATAGTCAGAAAGAACCACATGGGGGGTGTGGGGACAGCGGAGGATGGAGGTGTCAGGCTCACAGAGAAATGGCTCCATGCTGCCATCGCAGCCAGGCAAGGTGAGGAAGCAACAGGAGGAGATGGAAGAGTATGATGGAAATGATAATGAGTCCCTGAAGGTGCCAGCAGGGATACTGAGGATACAGGATACAGGGATGCTGAGAGATGCCGGGACCCTGCTGCAGCCCTGGGGACAGCCCTGCAGCCGGGAGGATGGAGAGGAGGGAGACAAGCACTGGGATTTAATGCTCCCTCTTTCTTTTCAGGTCAGCGTGAGATGAGCTGCCCTGGTCCCACCCGGGGGCACACCAGCAGACCAGGAGGAGCCCCACAGCATCTGGCATTAATGGCACTATTTGGAGACAGCAAGAACTGGACTAAGATGAAGACAGAAGTCCACCCTGCCATGCACAAACCAGGTCAGATGGCTTTATTGCTATTCTTATTAGTATTGTTGCCCAGAGGTTGTAGTGCTCCAGTGTTTAAGGCAGATAAAGAGGTTTGGGAAGCTGCTGCTTTTCCCAGGGTGGAAGGAGCAGCTCCTTACCCTTCTACTTGGGCACACTGAAGAAGCACAAAGCTTTAGGGGAGCACTGCAGACCTACAAAAGCACCCACCTTCCCATGGCACTTTCCTCCCTCTGCTTCTCCCATCAGCTTGCCAACAGCACTTCCCCTGCCTCCTCCTCCCACTCCCTAGGGCGGGCTGAAGTTCAGTCAACAATTACCCAGGTACGGGGAGGAATTTCCTAGAAAATTTTGCAAAAAAAAAAAGCACCTCCTGCAGAGCTGCCTCCTGATAAGTCCTCGTTCTTCAGCAGGGGGCAGGTGGAACGGCTGAGCTTCAGCTGCAGGCACAGCAGGAGGGCTGGGGAAAGCATCGGGAAGAGAGATGCAAACAAACCTGGGGAAGGGGGCAAAGCAGAGGCGTAATGGAGGGGCCGGAACAGCTTGGGAAACAGCAGGGAAAAAGGTTTCCTTGGGAAAAGGCTGGCAAGCCTCACCTGGAAAAGGGACAAGCAAGGGTGAGATGGGAGAACTCCTGCAGGAGTGGAGACCATGGGGAGGGAAGAGAGAAGAGGAGCGAGGGTTGGGTGAAGCCCCAGCAGCCATAGGAGCTCACCCTGGCCCTTGACATGGTAATGATGCAGACACAGACGTGTGATAAGCCCTGCTCTGCACACACTTTAAAATCTAAGTAGCTTATGAATAAGTAATAATCCCTTATTCCCAGTGCCATAATCTATATTTAATTAAGAAAATAACTAAACGGTGGGAGTAAAAGGGGCTGTGTGGGGAAATGGAGAGAGAAGCACTGTCAGACAAGCTGCAGGAAGAAGGGGAACAAATGGCAGCCTCAGCGTGGCAGAGACAGCAGAGCCACAACCTTGAGCTTGGCTGTGAACTCAAGGCAACCTGGCCTGCAGAAGACGTCTCTACAGCAAAGTCTGCCACAAGCAGCTTCTTGGGTCAACAGGTGAGATGAAGGTTGGCCAACAGGGACTGTGTCACACAGGCAAGTGTGAATTCTCACTCCTGTTTAGTCCTGGTGGTGATGGATTGTGCGTGGACAGCAATGCACCAACCAAAGCAGCCCAAAGGGGCTCCCACACGGCAGCATACAACAGCACCCAAAGCAGTGCCTTCGACACTGCCACAACAAGCTGTTTGGTGCCTTCACCTTACAACATTTCTGTGCTAAAGCATCCTTTGCCAGGATGCTCCAAATATCTTGCATTGGCAAACGAAAGCGAGCGCTGGTAGCTGACTAGCACTCAGGGCTGGCAATGCCAGTGTAATCCATGCTGTTAGACTGGAAGGGCCCATGCCAGGCCAATGCTGGATCAACGCCCAAAGCAGGCAGAGATGTTCACATTATGTACCCAAGAGCTTGTCAGCCCAGGCCAGAACCCACGGCAGTGCTCTGCTGGATCCTTTAATGCATCCCTGGGACCACCGTCCTTCTCACCGTCACCTCAGCACCCATGGGCATCAGCGACTTTTCAGAGGTCTTTGCCAACTTGGAGCCAGTGCGAGGCCAAAGCCTGGAGTTTAGCTTTTCTCCTGGTCTCCATGCTGAGAGCACTGTGGGTGGTGCTCATGTCAGCTCTGATCAACCTTTGCTTTGGACAAGAAAGAAGATAGACAGTGGTGTGGCTGTAGATAGTCCAAATGCTTAAGCCCTTCCTGTGCCACCGAAAGCACAAAGCACCTCCCAGCTACGGCCCCCAGACCTTTCCCACCTGGTTCCCCAAAGCATCGCTGCAGCCTTGCACCGTTAACTATGTTTTGGTTATCATTCTCTCGTGGGGTCTGCAGGTGACAGAAAACACTCTGCTTCCTTGGATTGTCAGCAGTGGAACTGAGAGCACATTTTAAAGACTGGGTTAAAGAAAACAAAAAAAAATCTCAGTCCACACACTATACAGGATAAATAGACTGTCTGGTTTTTAAATTGAAAACCAACAATAATCACTGCTAAGAGCCTGCTGAAGAAAAGCAGCCCTATTACCACTGGGACAGATTCATTTTTACCGAAAGAACACAAATATTTTTCAAGCTGCTCTTGAGCTCCTGAAGTGGCTAACGTCCTGCTGCTTCCCCTCATCTCTGTCCTGGGGAGCCGTGGGAGGCACAGAGCCGCAGCGGGGACGGGGACAGTCGTGTGGGCAGTGCGAAGTGGGGACAATCCCTTCGGCCATGGGCAAGGGAGAGAGAGGTGCTTTGGAGGAGGCTCAGCTAAGGCAGGCTGCAAAATTATATAAACCTGAGGTATTCCGGCAGGGTGACAGGAGGTGACTAGCTTGGCCTGGGTGGAGCTGGGGAGTGGGAATGGGACAGGCTGTGTTGAAAGCTTACAAGAAGACAATTAAGCTTGTCTTTCCATTCCTATTAAGCAATAGAGAAAAGCACCTCCAGAGGTGACACAGTGTGCGCAGGGCCCATGAGCGCACAGCGGGCATCTGCTGCTGGGAAGGCACTATGTTGAGAGGTATGGTCCACGGCAGCTTGGTGGACAGGTGTATGAGCTGCAGGGACCTCTTGGATTTGGGTTATCAAGGGGGCTAGCTGAGATAACTCCACCTCACTGTCCCATCAGAGCTGTCACGCTGCCAATAGCAAGGTCCAGAGGTGGGCAATGGATGTGCTGAGGGGCCTGGAAGCAGAGGGATGGGATCCCCAAAACTGCCTGCTCTCCACTCCTTGGCCAGAACAAGCAACCAGAGCAGGGCGATGGGTCTACAGCAATTGCCATGGGGAGCATGGTGCATCTCAGTGGGATGAAGAGCATTGCCACCAGCCATCAGGGCTGGGAGAGAACACTGCAGCCAAGGATGGGAAGGGGACAATGACAACCATTACTCCTGCAGGGTGCTGCCCCTAAGGCAGGTTGCACTTTTAGAAGTGGTGGGCTGAGATTTATGCCCTGCAGAAACATCATCCTGGGGCACCACAAGGATGCAAGGGCTGTCCAGAGGAGGCTGAGTTCTCACACAGTTCAGACATGGGACAGGAAAAATGAAAGCAGCCCCATGCCAAGGTCCTGGGATCTTTCTTTCCTCTTTTCCCAGGCCATAGTATGGTGAGATCAGTAGGAGCCAAGTGCTGGCTGCTAAATCTCATCTGCCACGTACTTTGGGAACTGTATGGCACTGCAGAAGTCAGCAACGTGCTGTGACGGTGGCTTCCAACCTGGAGCTAGGAGAACGGCTTGAGCAGGTGGGAGACAGGAGCTGGTGGAGCCAACAGTATTTTACCTGGGTTTTGGTCCCAGAATCAGAGGGCTGGACAGCATTAGCCATTACTGATCTGGAGCCAGCATCTGACTGACTGCAGAAGAAGCTCACACTCGCTGGATCCCTGCCTGGGCACTGTTTCAGGCAGGGCTGCCAGCAGGCTCATGCAGTTGGCCCATCCTGTGTTGTGATCAGAACAAGTGACGTGGGACTGACAGCGTCCCACAGCCCTGGCCACACCAGCAGTTACCCTGAGCACAGCCGTACCCCTGGAGATGGGGCTAAGAGGGTCTTCTCTCCGCCCGAGTCCCAGTGTGGCCACTGGGGAGGAAGCATGGACTCATAAGGTTGACCTACCAAGTGATGCTGACTGCCCTGTGTTGGAACTTGTCTTTCTGAGTGCAGCGTGCGGGTTCAGATGTTACAGAGAGATAAGAAAGGTGAAGCCTTAGAGATGGAGGAGAAAGGAAAGGAACAAAAACAATTTAATAATGAATACATTATGTAGACATGTCATGCCTCTTGCCTGCTGGCATGGATTAATATCCATAAATCAACGAGGAAGGGACTGTTTTTAATGCTGGAGATGGAGGCTGGTCCTCAGAAAATTGCTAAGGGGGCATTAATGAGGAGAGACATCTGGGAATGGCTCCAGGTGCATTGGCTGCATGCACAGGAAATTCTGCAGAACCATTTTCAGCTAAAATTTATCCCTGTGCTGGGGATGCTTGTGGACCATGAGGACAAAAGTGTGGGGACCATGGGTCCCCGTGTGGAGATGTTGGTCAAGCTCAGCAGGAAAGTGGGTGGTCCCTTGGTTCTTGGCTCCTCAAGGCAGCTCCTCACCTTCCATTCTGCAGGCCTAGAAAAGCTGGCCCCATCTTTTGACTTCGCTCACGGTCCACACGGACCAAGTGACAGGACAGTCTCAGCTTGTGAAAGCCAGGAGCCAAAACTAAGGTGGAGCACACTATAACATCCATCCTGCCCCTGTTGGGCATGCAGTCTCCAGAGACGAGTCAGGGACAGCGTTATCTCACAGCCACCACGATTGCCATGACCCAGAGGACGGGGAGCAGCACCTCCTCCTGCTGTTCAAACAAGCATGGGATCAGCCAGAGACAAGGACAGCCCCTTGGTATGAGAAGGAGCCCTCCAAACGTGAAAGAAGGAGCTCTGATGCCACATGGAAGGGACAGAGCGCAGGGGCTCAAAGCACAGAGCATGGAACATCTCTCTACGGCATTTCTGGAGCCCACCCTGAGGGTGGCTGGTGTGTATCTGGGCAAGAGGCAATTGCCCCGTTGAATACACAGAGGCCCCAATGCGTTAATCAGGGTCTGTCCTCCTCAGGATGTTTCCCTTTCAGTGGCACAAGGCCCCTGCCAGGATTTCAGAGGGACATTAAACTCACTGGAGATGGCACAACGTGACCTTTCACGTCCCCGGGAGGGCTCCGTGTGGCGGGGATTGCTGTCGAGAAGTAAGGGGGTCATTTCTGCTGCCGGTATTTTTTCCTAAGGAGAAGGTATGGAGTGCCAGGATTTCATCAGTCACATTTCATGTGCATTTAAAAAAAAACAACAAAACAAACCCTTGAAATCTTCACTTTTTAAGAACATTGCCTTCTCCTCTGCCATCCGTCCCATAACCTGGCCCTGGTGGTCTCTCCTGCCTGCTCTCCCTCTGCCCTTCCCGGGACCACCTCCTTCCACTCGCACTGACCCACTTTAGCCACCAGATTTACAGCCGAGCGGCTCAGCCCGGGAAAGAGACTGGATTCACAGAATAAATTTGCAGAGCCAGGGAGCCAGCCGGGGAGGAGCGAGCAGGAACAGTCTCCAGGAGAGAGACACCCACACGGGGAGAGGTGAGAATCCTGCCAGGGAGACGACTGGGAGCAAAGGATGCTCAGAAAGCGTATGTTTGTGGTATGAATGGACTAGAGGGGGAAAAGGGAAAATAAAGAGAAGCAGGAAAGGCAGTGAGGGAGGGGAGGGCATGGCAGAGGGGGCGCAGGGCAGCCAAGGAACTGAACCCCACTATGGCTGCTATTCTTCAGGTTGCACACAGGAAAAAGTGTGCTTTGGGAGAAAGCTTGGTCCTACCAGGGTGGAAATCTGCTACCAGGAGGGTGACAAGGGACATGGGTAGAGCAGGACAGTCCCTGGCTCGGAAGAGGGAAGGGGGGGGGGCTTGGAGGGTCTCGAGGGCAGCAGGGAGCGAACAGTGGAGAGGGAAAGGAGGGATGGAGGAGGCTGAGTGTTTGGAGATGCCTCAGCATTCCAGGGCTTATTTGAAGTGAACAGCCAGCTCCTTCGAAGCTCACCTCTCATCTGATGGAGCATCCCTGGCTCCTGACAGTGGAGGAGAAGTAGCTGCCATCCCAGGGTCCCGGCAGAGGGATGGAAACCCCAAGCACAAGATCCGAAGGGTTGCTACAAGCAAACCCACGTGGCGACATGAGAAAGCCGTGCCGGGTCCGAGCTCACAGGCAAGACAGGCTGAGCCCTCGGAGAGCGGGAAATTGCTGGCTGTCTGTGTCTCCCTCTGTTTTCCCTGATTTTATTGTGTTTTGTTTAATTGAATCACACACACACATGCACACAAAGCCCCAGCTCGTGGTCTAAAGCCTGTAAAGAAACGAGCAGCAAATTAAGGTTCCAGGAGGAGCGATGCTGAGCAAAACCACGTGATACTCGGCACGAGCCACAAGCAGGAGGGAGTGAAACAGCAGGAGGAAAGGGGGAAAGAGGAGAAACCTGCAGAGAGAGAAGAGGGAGCTGCAAGAGGGGTTTCCAAGGGGCAATGGAATTCCAAAGAAGCAGAACAAGGGAAGGAGGAAAACCCAAGCCGTGAAGGGAGAAGGCAGCACAGATGATGCTGGTGTTACCTATAAGGTCACTGTGCCCAGACTCTCCCTGATCCCTGTGTGGAGCAGTTCAGAGCACGGGAAGAAAAAGCTCCCACAGCTCAGGGCTGGGGGATGCTGGGCTGAAGGGACATGGCTCAAAGTCCCATGGGTACTTCACTGCTCCAGAGCTCTCCTTCCCAAATATGAACAAAGCTCCCCTCTGCACATAGTACCCGAGTCCACCTAGGCCTCCATCATGACCTACTCAGCCTCTCTTGGCATGGCAATCTTACCCTTCAGCTTTCAGCTCAGCTAGGATGTCTGGTGGTACCTGCAACTCCACACTGGGTGTTTATCCTCAGGAAAATATGGGGCACTGAGGAATGATGGACATGTGGGGTGAGACCATGATGTGCTAGGGGATGTGCTCCTCATCCCCAAGGAGCTGCACGCCAACGACACCATCCAAACCCTGGAAGACCAGTGCAGCCCTCAGCTCAGCCAGAGCTGGCAGACCAGCAATGTCCTCCACGGTGACCGGAGGGCAGGGACACCAGAGGGGAAGCAGCATCTCCAGGACGGATGGTTGAATGTGCCGAAAGGCTTCTCCTCACCTCCCAGCTCACCCCATCTCTCGAGGTGCTGGGAGGTGACATGATGCTGATCAGCCACTCCACGAGAAGAGATGCTCTTCAGCGCTGGAGAAGTGTGAGGTTAAAGGACGTGAGCATCCTGCCCGGGCTTGCTGTGACAGGCCTCACATGTGTTTAGTCACATCCAGCTACGAAGCCACTCTGGAAACCGAGACATTTATTCAAAGGAGCAGCAGCATCGCGCACACATCTGCCTGTGTGAAGGAGAACTTCAAAAGGGCTGACAGTCACGGAGCCCAGCAGTAACCTTTGGCTAATTAGCTGTCTTGATTTCCTTGCAGTTTATTTTTACACTTCTTGGGCTCTGAAATGCATTTACTGTAATGTCAGAAAGGTCATGGTAAATATAAAGCTTCCTAGCAATAACTATATCCACCCCACTGGGCTTTTGGGACCGATAGTGACAGCTTGGCTTGGGACAGGCAGCCTGACAATGCTTTGCTGAGGTTTTTTGTCTTGCACAGGAACTATTGAGACTGTGCTGGTGGGAACGATAAAGGCTCCCGGGGCAAAGCAGGTACCTGCACGGAGCACAATGAGCACAGAGCAGAGGGCAAGTGTAGAAGTGCTCTCCTGGGGTCAAATGATAGATGAGCAGGAAAGACGGAGGGACAAGGAGACCTGCAGGATGCAGAACTGTGAGCTAGGTCAGGAGGAAGGTGACTAGAGAGATGGGAGCGATCGATGCTGAACCTGCAGAGGGGAGCAGGTGGGACCCCATTCTAAGCATTAATGAAATCGTCAGCTGGAGCTGCTGTCCTGAGAGCCTTCCTGCTCCCGGGCAAAGGAGAAGGGAGCCAGGAAAGATGCTGCTGTTAGATCTCAACCAAGAAGGGATTTGAAAGCCCCAAGCCCCATTGGGGTGGAAGATGACTGTGCTTATTGAAGTGGGTCCCTTTGCTCCTCACCTCACCCGGGCTTGAAATAAGCCTGTGCTTCATGCGCCTCTGCACGGTGCCACAGTCTCCCTGTGACCCTTGTTGGAGGGTAGGGATTGTCACCAGCTGGGACCTGACCTCCCTGAGATTTTTGGAGGAGCTCACAGCCCTGGCTGACACCCACTCCATCCCAGGAGCTTCCCACACTCCGCAGACTGGAGCATGTCAGCGCTGAGGACTTCCATGGGGCCAAGGTGCTGGGGTTCAGCTGAGGGTGACCACAGCCTGAGCTATTCCTCCTTCTCTCCACGGGGTCAGACAGCCCATGCTGCCAGCAGCCCGCAGAGCATCTGCCTCCCACCGCCTCCTGCGGGCTCCGGACCTGGCGCTGGGCAGAGGCGTGAGACCAGGCTGAGCCACACCATCAGGAAACACAAAGGGTAAGAAAACAGCTTCATTATCTCTGCCCTGTGATCTCCAGCCCAAACCACTCAATACGTGGCTCCCCCCGGACTGGGCACAGAGATCAGTGGAAGGGAAACAGAGAAGAGACCGCTGCATTAATGATCAGAGATGAAGTGAGGCTCCTCTGCCCCCGGATCAGGCTACGCTGGCGAGGAGACCTCGGAGCACCCGCAGATGGGTGGCAGGAGCCCAGTGCTTCAAACGTTCAAACAGCCATCCCCCACCTTGGCTCCACCCGGGTGTCACTCTTCACGACTGCCCCGGGTACCACTCAGAGAACTCAATGCCAATTAAAATCCAGGCTGTTGCATCCTTTGAAAGGCAAAGAAACAAAGCCCTTGAATTCAATCTTTGCTTTTTTTGTTGTTTTTTTTTCCCCCAAAAAATGATGTCAGGAGCTGCAGAGACAGAGCAGCGCTGAGTGAAATTGCTGGCAAAAGCTGATGGCTATTTCAGCAGAGGCTGCGTTGGAGTCGGTAGCCCAGCTGCTTAGCTCCAGATCTTTAATTTTAAGGGTCAGATCATTATGAACTCTCCCAGGGAAGTTAATGGGAAGTTTACCTTTGCCTCAGCCACGTAAAATCAACAAGAAATTCCCAGCTGCCCATCGTGATGCACTGTCCCATCTCCCACCCCAAGCATCCACTTCCTGTGAGTCAAACTGATGTTATATTTTCATTTTTAAACCCACTCTTACAATTAAAACTTACGCTGCCTGATTGGAACCAAAATGTTTCAGATGACTGGCAATGAGACAAAGGGCCTGATTTTGGGGCTGACGTCATCCAGCACTCGAAACTGAGCCTCCCCATGTCTCCTGCTGAGGTTCAGGTATTTCAGGACTGAGCTGGGATGATGCTCCTGCATCTTTGCAGTGCAAAGGCTGAGCACGGCTCCGTTTGGCCCCTCAGTGTGCAGCCGGCTGAGCCCTGGCCGCACCAGCAAATCTCTCTGGCTAGCACCCAAGCACCTTAAAAGCCCTTTGCAGCTCTCTCTACCAACAACCTGCACCTGGGTTGCTTTAAAGGATCAATACCATGGGCGCAGCTTCAAAGCATCTCACTGACCATAAGGCAGAGCACTTGGGTACCTATAGTCATTTTGAGTTGTTCTGTGGGGTTTTAACACACAGAAATGATGGTGAGCAATAAGCAGTGAAGGTTTCAGCCACAAGGAAGGAGTTACTACGTTGCTCCGAGAAGGCTGCTCCGAGGGCAGCACTGAGCCCTCATCCCCATCGGTCACTTTATTGCCCTTCCCCATATCCCTGGGACAGATACGGGGAATGCCTGTGTATCTGAGCCCTGGCATGACGCAGGGATCCTTTAAAGGAGTTGATACCACTCAGGAAAGGAAGGTCCCGAGCTCGTAGGTCATGCATATATCCGTGCGTATACATTATTTATACCCTCCACATGACAGCCGCTGGCTGTATCTACAGACTCTCTCCACTGACGCCTCTCTCTGAGTCATGGCTGCGTAAAGCTCCTTGACAGACCTGGAGGATGGGAGACGTGGTAAAATCCCAAACATGAGTATTGCATCAAAGGTACAGTGATTATCAGAGAGCAGATAAATAACAGCTTCCTCACAATTTCGGGGGCGGGGAGGAGAGCTGGGGCTGGCTAACCATCCTCCTGGAGCTTTCATCCCAGAGGGGCAGCCAGGAACGTGGGGTCCAGACCCAGGGGACACAGCATATCCGTGCCTGTGGCTCCAGGGCTGGTCCCAGATGCTCCATTGGGATGTGTTGAGGGTGTCTGTCCCTGCTGGTGGCAGAGGAACTGGGGAGCTTGGCGAGGAGCTGGTGGGTGGACGTGAGTGGGATTTCTCCTGCATGGAGAGCTCTGTGACAGTCCTCCACGCATGCTTGGCTGCCTAAGTCTCTCTCCATTTGGCTGACACTCAGCAGAAAGCCTTGTGTATGAGACTTTTAGAGGATGTTGCATGCAAATGGTGGGACATCATGCCACGTACCCTCAGGGATGGGCTGTGGTGAGCCTGAACCCGTGACACTGAGCAGTGCAGGATGAAGAGGGGTGGCTGGGACAGCACCAGCAACCCATCCTGCCACCGCGTTTCCCATCTACAGATGATTTTCCTTCTCTCATTACCATCTTCCTTGTTTTCCCCAGGACTTTGGCCTGCTCTGAAACTGCCACTGTGTCAGCTGCCCAAGATGCGGGAAGGATACAGGAGCATCCTGGTGGATGCAACAGCCAAGAGCAGGTACTCTCCATTGCAAGGGGTGTTCACATTTGCAGCCACTGTTTCAACCAGCCCCTGAGGCTGGACAGGAGCTTTTCCAGCCATAGGATGGGGAGCCCAGCTCTGGGGAAAAGCTGTAACCCTGGGAAATCAGTGCCTCTGTACAGCCCTACTCAGCACCACTAGGCTCTGAGGTCTGGGGACCAGCATGGGGTAAAGACTGCCCCATCCTGCCCCCTCTTTGGGAACAGGGACAAGGATCAAGAGATCAGGCAGGATCATTACTTTCATAGGGATTTGCCAGCACCAAAATCTACTCCTTCAACTCCACGTCTCTGCAGAGTCAGCGATTCCCCCCACCACGTATTACATTCTATTCTATAAGTGCAGCACAATTTCCATTGAGGGCAGGGACACTGAAGCACAGAGAAAGAGGAGAATAATATCTTATCTTTCTTTAATCCCCACCATCCCAAAGGATCCCGGTGCCGTTTGCTTTACTTTCTATATGTATGCACAGTTAATTAGCATTACCACAGAACTACAGGTATTCTCAGACTTAGTAGAGGGAATATCTTGTAATAGGAGGGTAAGCAAATTGTTTCTGCTGTGTCTATTAAAGCCAACTTTGATTATCCAGGGTAATGGGATAACAGGGACAAAGCAAAAACATGGATAACATGAAACCTATGCAAATTAAGCTGGAAAAAAAGTGATGCTGAGAGTAATGGAGGAAAGAAAGGTCAGCGATACTGATTAAGTAGCATGGAGATGCCTGTGCCAGCACTGCCCTAAGCTCATAAATCCATACACGACAGTACCTGGGCACACGGTTACGGAGCAGATCTATAGGGTCTGTCACTATGCAGAGGAAGCAGAGACATCCCCTGCACAGTAAAGCCAAGCTGCAGCAGAGGGAGACGAATTGCATTAAAGCCGAGCGTTTCAAAGCCTCCATGTGAGGGATTTGTCATTAAAATGAATAAGATTTGGGCACTCAACCCACCTCCTCCCTACACGAGCAGGAAGGAGCCCAATTTAAAGGTCAGCGTCTTAATGGCTTTCGCTGTGTATATACCAGGATAACTCCTCTCCAAACAGAAATCCAGCACCTGCTCGGTGAAGCCACAGCCACTGTTTGAAGGAGCAGGACCAGAGCACCCACAGCTGAGGGGGTATCGATATACAGATAGCTTCTCCCTTAACACAGGAGGAGAGAAGAGCTGTCTCCAACAGCATCTCCTTGCAATATGGCCCACGTTGAGAAAAGGAAACAGCGCTTGAGTTCCTCTGTAGGCTCCCCATCTCAGCAAAGACCGGATTCACTTGGCTCTGCCAAAGGGGATTTTCAAATCCTCGGCACCAACACGGTGGAGGCAGCTCTGCAAAATCTCTGATGGTGGGTGGATAAAAAGGGCACCAGTGGAGATGAGACAGAAAGGAGAGAAGGAGGAATCTTAGAGGAAGACGAACCTTCTTAATAGGTTTTATTGATTTAACCCAAAGAGAGAACAGTAGGGGGAAATTCATGCCATTTAAATGCAAACCAGCAATAAAAATAATCATTAGAGTCATAATCTCAATCTGTTAGCATTTTATGTAGAAATGAGCTTAACGGGAAATATTTTCCATGTAAACTATTTGCATTTACTCAGTACGAATGAGCCTCTTAAATACAATTCAATCATTATCACATACTTTTTTTAAGGGGTTGTTTTCAGTCCTCAGTTCTTTAAAGTGCCTGATGATTTCACAGCCCTCATCGAGTCTGACTTGGAGAAACTGCTGGCCCACCCAACCCCCAGCTGTGGGCCAGTGTCCATATCCCTGTGGCTAGTCCTGTTTCCATACTGGAAATACACGTGGATTTTGATGGCAGCTAGAAACCATCACTCCTCACCCAAACAGTGATGAGATTTTGTGACCAGCCAAGGAACCTGCATCGCTCAGTCAGATCTTGGGACCTTCAATTGAGGAAAAGTGACTTCAGAGCATGTTTCCAGACCCTTCTTCTTCCAGAAGAAGTGAGAACCACCTGACAATCTTTCTTGGCTTTCCCTCTTGCACAAAAAAGGAGGAAAATGTGGGTTGTTTTCCTCTGTGGAGCAGGGCTGGAGGTGAAGATGCCCAGCCTGCAGCCCAGGCGGGATGCCCTTCCCTGGCCCGGGAGGGGAAGTCGGACGTGTCTGTCTGCCTCCCAGAAGGAGCTTTTCTGGCCAGTGCCTTGTCCCCAAGATCAGCCCCTGCGGGGACACGGTGCTGCCCACGTGCAGGTGTTCAGGGGAGGTCACCGTCCCTGTGACACCCACGCTACGTGCATCTCGGAGGCAAAGAAAGGAATAAATACCCTCTTCTGCCTGGGGACACCTTTTAATCTTCTTGCTAGATTTTCATACACTAGTCCGGAGTCTCAGCCGGGCCAGGCATGATCCCATTTAGCGTCCCATCCACAGGGCTCTGCTGAACCAAGGCTGCTGGTTTATGCCACGTGCTGGTAAGGGCTGGGGCCACACTCATTCATGGCTTCGGGGGGGTCCCACCACCCCGCAGCAGGCAATACTTTGTCCCAGAGGGGAAAAGGTCCCATGGAGGTGGCCACCTGGACCAGCATCCCCAGTGTTGGGAAGCTCACTGCTCATTGCCAGGTCTCCAAAGGCACACCGGACCTCACGCTGCGTGGGTAATTCCGGCTCGCAAGGGGGTTATTAAAATCCATTCAGAGCTAATGTCAGCCATTTCGGTGTTAATGTCAGTGGCTGAGAGGCACAGCAGGAGCGGGGGGAGAAGGACTTTGATTTCCCCACTTCAATTTCCACGCAGGGTGAGCGGTGGGAGACGGGGAGCGGCGGCGGGTGATGCTGCATCTCACACCGCAGACGGGTGGGATGCGCAGTTTAATCCCATCAGCCAAACATTTCACTCCGTGTTTTTTACTCAAGGGCATCTATCCCTTGCTGGCCATTTCAGAGGCACGTTTGCTGCCAGGATCCCAGTCCTGAGCCCTCAGCTCCAGTGTGGGTGACTGGAAAGGGGCTCACAGTGCCCCGAGCTCCATCGGGTCTGGCAGGTGGGATTGGGCATCGCACCCAGGCACTTCCCATGGGGTGCATTTGGGGTTTCAAACCTCTTCTCCCGAGTGCAGCCCCAGGTCCGTGCTGACTCGCAGCCCCTCAAACCTGCTGGGGGTGAAACAGAGCTGGAATTTGCTCACGTTGGTCAGGTGAGTCCAAACCAACCCCTGGATTTTGAAAAAAGCGGGGTAATTTCAGGATGTGGCCACCATCATGCAGGCTAAGATAAGAGTAATCGGAGCTTCGGACCGTAAGCCGATTCCTTGGGAGTCTCAGGAAGGAATTAGCCCCGTCTCCTCTGCCCCATGCTGCCCAGCAGCACTTGCACACATGGGCATACACCTGGTGGGAGGCTGCACCACGGGGACACCCATGTCCCACCACTGCTGGGTGACAAGGACCCTCTGCAGGCAGTGGAAAAGTCCCATGAGCAGAAGGAGGGGCATGGAGAGCAGCGAAAATCTGCTCCGACCATGCTCTGCAGGGCAGGTATTGCCCCACCTCCTTGCACGGCGGTGCTGGGACCCCTGGGGTGCCTTGCTGTGCTCTCTCCATCCCCAGGAGGTCCCTACCCTGTTTGTCCCCTGGTTTCGGCAGGTCCCTGCAGCAGGGATTCCTCCAGGTTGGCGGAGAAATGCATTGCAGTCTCTTCACAGCTCACCCTGGCTGGAAGCTTTTCCTCGCATGTAAATACTGTGTGTGTATAACAGTGGCCTCATTTCATACTATGGCAGTGCATCAGATGCAGCTAAACATACTGGAGATGGCTTAAAAGATCCAAATTTAACATTTGGTTATGTAGTCTGAAGATTTCATTGAGTTTTTAGGTCAGAAGGCACTGTAACTGCAGTCTGACCTCCTGGACAGTAAATTTTCCCCAGGGATTTAAAGCAAGTCTGACCGTTAAGCTCCATCCTTCTGACAGACAGAAATTAGCCTGGTTCATAAGCAAGAACAGAGGCTGCTGGAGGCAAATTGATCACAAGTCACCCAAACTCCAGCGACTAAAATGTTGACCAGCGTCTCTGAAGGGCAGCAGGTCCTGGGTGATGATGCTGCCACAAACCGGGTTATTTTGCTTCAGTTTGTCTGATTTGTGAAATGAAGGTAAGAACCGGTTCTGAGGTCAAAGCTAATACTCTCTTTTCAGAATGTTTCTGTTATCAGAAAGCTGCTGTTTTCACCTAGAAAAGTGCTGCTATTCAAAAATCAACAGTATCAGAGAACAGCCAAAGTCCAGTGGTTGCCAGCCGCTGGCCAGATGGGTTGATGAGGTGGTTTAGGGTGACGGGACCGCCGAGGAGATGTGTGGCACCAGCAGCCCCAAGTCCCATGCCCTGTCCCTGCCCTGCTGCCCCGGTACTGGGGTGGCCGGGGGAGAGGGGCCAGGGGGTTGGGAAGGAGCCGCGTCTCCCTGCGGCCGGCATCTCCTGCCACGTGGCAGGTTACCAAGCAGCTGAGAGTGGGCAGTGATTTCTTTTGCCAGTTTTCTAATTTATCTAATGAGCAAGAAAATAAATCAAGCTGACAGTCACCCAGGTGGTTTTGAGCCTCAGCTCCTCACAGTCCCCTTGTTCTTCCAGCCCATTTTATAACAGGGTTATAACCCGAGGACACGGCAATAACTCCTGCTATAATCTTTTCTTTACTAACGTCACTTAGCAGATGGAGTCATTTAGAGGTGCTCACGTTTAAATGAGTGGCTTGCCCTGAAAGGGACAGAGCCGGGGCTGCTGGCAAGGTTTTCGGGATCGTTAGCCTAGAAAATGCTTAGCAGGGGAAGCAGTTGGCAGGCAGATTTCACGGACATGGCGCCGTTGTCCTCTGCCAGCAAAATTACAAGGCTGAAATCCTGGAGCTGCATGGACCCAAACTGTTCACAGCAAACAATTTAATTGATGAATGAAGTGAATTGCCCAAGAGATGATTTTCAGTCATCTGCTTATTGCACAGAGCCGCTTGGAGAAGGGTCCGCACCGTTGGGTGTCGCCGGCTATCTGCCCACATCAGGGATGGGCTGGTGAGGGTCCCCCATCAAGTGGACCTTAACCAGAGGCATCTGCTCCCCAAATGAGCCATCCAGGGCTGCCAGCACAGCTACCTTTGCCAATCCAAAGATGTTATGCTTCCCTACAAATGTTACTGCCTTCATGGCTAGACCAGTGATGGGACCATGCAGAAGATCTCAGTCTGAAGGGGAGCCTACACAATGTAAAGAAGAACGGCGCCAAACCAAATAGCAACACCTACTTTTCACCTTCTGCGAGAAATTCAGCGGCAATCTGAGAGGACTCTCCTCTCTGGCTCCCTGACCCCCTGTACAATGCTGCACAGGCTACCATCATGAGCTCCTTTCATTTGGTCTATAAAGTAAATTAGCTCTCCAGCTCTTCCAGGGAGAATAGCCATGAAAATGTACATTGAGATGAATGCTAGCAACCCTTGAAAATACCTCTTGCTTGTGAAAAGGCTTCTGAGAAATTAATAGAAGGGACAATAATTACCAAAGAAGGGGAAAACATTGTTCATGCTGTCTGGGCAGCATCTGACCCAGCCCTTGCAGAGGCTGGGGATAAGAAGGAGGAAGGAGGCAAGGAGCTGAGACATTAATGGCAATCATTGTTCTGTGGGGAGCAATATCTCATAGTGTCCACAGAGTCCAATCCCACATTATTCAGCCTAATACTTCTCAAAACAAACTCTTCTTCTGCTCCTTTGTGGCAAGCGTGGAGCTTTCTCTGCAAGTCCCATTTTACATCTCTGGTAACTCAGTGCTGGATGGCATAACACTCAATTGTGAAAACCCTGCAGGAGCCTTTGATGCAAGCATCTTCGAGATGCGGGGCTTATCAGCTCAAATAACACAACTGTCTTTTATCCTTTGTGTCCCAAGCCTGCTGTTTTGGCACTTATATTTGTAATTCATTGCCTGGCTCTGGGTCTGGATCCATCAGGACAGGCAAGGCTGTCTATCTGTCTGCATTGCTGAGATATTTGTGTCTGCCTGGAGGGACCTGAGCACCTAAACTCTGCTTATCTTCAACAACGCTTATGTTCCTAATTGGTTAAAAGTCACTTTGGAAAGGAAGGGTCCTTAAGAGCTGTAGACTTGTAGATGCTTTCAAAATGACTACCCCCAGGCCAGGCTGTCCATCTTTCCTCCCTTCCATCAGGGACTGCATCCTCTGGGTCCCATCTGGCCTTCAGAGATGCCCGTGCTCCTCCAGCACCACCGTTCCTCCCTTCCAGCCCAGCTCCAGCCTGCGGACCTGCACGCCTTTCACCAGCACTACATTTTCTTCAAAAAAAGGACAAATGAGGTGGAAGAAGAAAAGGTGAAAACATGATAATAGCTGTGGGAAAGGGCCGCTGCTATAGGCTTGACAATGCTGGAAATGGAGGCTCGGAGAAAAGTTTTTCTCCGAAAATTACTCTTTTCATTCTCAACAGCACACTGAAGAGAAGTTTAAGCACACTTTTAAACACCTTTTGTACTCAAATTCCAAATTCACCTGTCTACCCAAGTAATAACAGAAATAATCTTTTTTTATCCAGCTGCACATTTTGCTATAGAAATTTGTTTCCATTAAACTATTCCCTTTTGTCCTTTTAAAAAGCATATTTTAAATAATAACAGTGTAAAAAAAAATTATACACTACCCAAAAAACTCAACCCTGTCGACTGTGCACTTTTATACAAAAAGTTATCTCTTTCTTTCGATGGATTGATGAAAACCCTTTTCATAATGTCAAGGTAGAGATGAGAAAGAGGGAGAAAATTTCTGAGTGCCCAGTGCAGCTAGTTATTTCAACAGGAAACACATGGCAAACTGCGGTCTTAGAAAACCAAATTATAGCAGCAACATGAACCTGATGTTCTCTTTCTGCTTTGTAAAACACAATTTTGTAAAAGTTGGGATGGAGGCACACATTGCACTTGTCATCTAGGGGGTGAAATGCGCTTTGTCCACATTCCCTAAATCTTAACCAGAGAATGTGACTTCAATCTTAAAAAATAAAAATAAGAATTATAACCATGATAGCTTTTGCTGCTACCACACTTTGAGGAGTGCAGCAGCCACAGCTCAGGGTTTCTCCGGGAAGGTCCATGCTTGGCCAGCGCTCAGAGAAGAGGCCCAGAGAAATCACCCCAAGAACAGCAAAGTGAGAAACACAGCCCTGGATCGTTGTCCATGTCTGCACCAGCCTCTCCCCCCTCAGAAATGAATGCCATGAGGATTCCCTTCGTGATCCACTCCTGGGGAGGACCTCCAGGTTCTTGAACCTTCCCCAGAGAGCCTTGCTCCATCCATGTGATCCCCGTTGGCTCTCTCCCATGGCCAGCAGTCTCACACCAGCCACTTCTCTCACGCCAGAGATGCAATTGAGAAGGTCACCCCTTACCTTTGTGCCCGTGTGTTGCTGCTGTTTCCTGGTACAGTCATGAACATCTCCTAGTTGTTGTCTGCAGGGGCTGGGAGGCACACAGACACAGCATTCAGGATCCCACAGGACGGTCACCAAGCCCAGTATTTGAACTGCAAGGAAGAAAAAGAAAACATCAGAGGGAGTTTCATCAGGGGATACAAAAGATTGATTGACAGCTTGTCCCAGGGGACAGCACAGCTACTCAGGTCATGGATCAGACACAGACTCAGAGTCCAGACATCAATGGGAAGAGAACCAAGAGGAGGTAACAAATGAGATCATCTGCTCAACATGGTAACTCAAAGGGAAAAGAAATCCATCCGCCAGCAGAGGAGGGTCTGTAAGAAACACTGGAAGGGGACCTGGGACTGAAGTAAGAAGAGTGGGACAAATGCCAGACGGGGGCTGAAAGAAAAGCAGGAAAGATGGATAGCTCTGGGCTTGCACAGGGCAGATGGTACAAGACCGACATCAAAGCAGAGCTTCTGGAGGAGTGAGTAGCCACTGCCACCACCAGCACCAGCCACCCAGCATGGGCAGATGTTAACAAGCTTAATAATCATCCTTACACCCGGGGATTGGTCTCATAAATGTGTTTTTAAATCTTAATTGTGGTTTTATTGTCCTTATTGGTCACTTCCAACCCCTTCTATGTTCTTTTTTTAGTTTTGGACGCCTGGCTGGCCAGGGCTCTCTGTGCTCACCACCGCTGTCAAGCTCCTGCTCACCTGGGATGCAAGACAACCAGTGTAGCAAGAAGAAGAAGTGACACTAATCGTAACACTACTCATCTCCGTGATATTCAATGTCTTGTTTTATTATCATCAACATAATAACAATAATAGCGTTATTAGTGACAACCATTTTATTATTCCTCCTGTTAGTAATATTCAGGCGTGACCATAAGTATTTCAGAAAGGCAACACAAACCCAGTGCAAGATCCAGGAGAACAGGGCAGTTAATTAAACGTCAGAGTGATGGACAGAGCTGGGACAAGCCTGGAACAATATCAGAGAGCTGGACAACCTCTGACAAGCGCAGGGAGATGGATGGATCTGGGACACGTCCCAGACCTCTCCTCCGGCAGAGGCAGAACCCTCCTACCTACACGCATCTTTAAACACAATATTGCTCCCTGCTCTGTCGCTGTTTCATTGACTTATGCGGGTGAGGAGACTTTCAGGAGGAACCTGCCTTCCCAGCCATGTCACCGAGCGCAGTCTGATCTGGTGACATTTTATCACCTCCAAATGGTGCAAAGAAAACAAGAGCCCCATTGAAAACAACAGCATCTTAAACGCGGATTTTAACCAGCGTGTGTGCGAACTCACAGCAGGTAGGATTTTTTATTATTTTTTTTTCCCCGCAAAAGCTTTCTTCTCCTTTTTTTCCAAACTAGACATTTGCAAGGCAGGCAGGTGGAGGACAGTGAACGGGGAGAGAGAATGGCAGCCGGAGGGTGTTGCAAAACTCCAAGAATAAATATTACAGAACAAAAGCCAGCCTGTGACAGATACCGGGCAATCTGTAAGTCATCAGGAGAGCGGAGAGCATAATAGGCTAATCAATCAGGTAGACAAGGGTGACAAGTGTCACGAGGAGGCAATAGGTAGTTGGAGGTCAGTTATGAAATATAATCTCTAAATTGGAAGGAGAAGGACAGTAGCACAAGAACAATGACAGGTATTTGAATGCAGGTAGGCGAGCGTTGGATGGGCAATTTCCAGAAGAGTGAATGTTGGATGAGAATATTACGGGGGTAAGGAAAAATAACCTGGTATTTCAGAGACGGGCACATATTCTGTGAAGTGAAAGGCTGAACTGGCGAGACTTTAAAGTGTAGCTCCATTTCAGAAAGTGCTGTTGAAAGACAGACGATGGGGCTCCCTGTTGCTTGTTCCCCTGGGTTTCCAGACAAAGTTTGTCAGGCTAGAAGCAAAAAAAAAAATCGATGCTTTTCCTAAGTGTAAGTCCTGCAAATACCAGCTGGGATCTGAAAGCCGAGCCAGATCCTTTCTAGCTTGTGCTTTCTCATCAGCGGTCCTGGCATGCGTAATCTCTAATCTACTTAGCTAAGATGCAGGGAAGTTGCACGCTGCCATGCATGAGAAGATGGGGGTTCTGCAGGTGAATTTAATTATTCCTTCTATGGAGAAAGCGGGAGTCAATAAAACACAACTCATTCTCCATTAGCTATCTGGGCTGCGCAGTGACAGCAAGAATTCAGGCAGCATCATTTACTTCTCTTGCGAAGCTAAGCAGGTAGAGCACTATTACACCCAAGGAAAAGCTTGACTTAACATGAAGTCATTTCTACCAACACTTTTCTGACCTTAACTGCATACTACAAAGGCATCACACAGTCCTTCTAACAACAGCTAGACCCCAGCAATTAGAGCTGAATGAACAATTCGTAATGAATAATGTGTTTGGCAAACTTTGCCTCATTTTACGCTCACGAAGTGTTCAAACACAGATTGCAAAGTTCTCACATTTCTTAGTTAATGGAAAAAACTTGCCATTTCTTCCCCCTGAGCAAACAGCACCGTAACAGCTCACTGAAATCAATCTATGTTCCCAACGTAGGCTGCACCGATGGGTTGTGCTGGCCATGTGGTGCACCCTCAGTTCCCCCATTGCGTGAGGGACTAGAGTGGCTCCAAGAATCGCAAATCAGGATTGTGACCTCTCTCGTTTGAAATTCCCTTTTGCCAAACCTGTCAGCATTACAGCATGTTCACTGGACCAAATATGGGCCATGGATACAGGTAACATGGGAATAGAGCAAGCTGTGGTCCTTCTACAGCTGATGGAGAGGGCCAGGTATCTTCAGAGGCCACTGGAGAGGTGGACACAAAGGACACGTTGGAAAACAAGGACATGTTGGAAAACAAGGACACACTGGACAACAAGGACATGTTGAACAACCTGGAGACCTCACGATGAAGAGCCTGACTCCCTTAAAGCATGTGCATAACTCTCCATTCCCAGCACTGGCCAAGGTGGGCCAGATCCTGCACCAGTTTGTAGCCCAGGAGGTGGCCCACTGCTCGAGTGAGACCAGAAAAAGTGCCAGCAGCTGAACCTCCTGGTCGCTAATGAAGCCAAGAACAATGTGTGCTCTAACGGACTGAGACACGCAGGGAGATAAGAGAGTGCGGGGCAATAAATCAGGCTTTCGAAGCAGAGCACATTAGGAGATCAATGGGACAGATATTAGACCAAAGGAGCAAGCACCGGAGAGACAGGAGCAGTTCTGTCCCTCCTCCTTCCCCTCGTTGCTAAGGAATTTTTTTTTTTCCCATTTAATAACATCCTCATTGTTTTTAAATGAGCAGCAAAGCCAGTGGGTTCCACGTGGCATTAGCAATGTGTTTGTGAAAGGGAAAGTGACTGGCTCCTAGCAGGATTTGATAAAAGCCTCTCCAAGCTCCGAGTGATTTACAGCTCGAGAAAACAAACACGGACTGATACAAATGCAGAGAGAGGCAAAGACGGCACCAACATCCAGGTACACTCAATTACCAATTCATCAGCCCAAGTGAACTTGAAGGGCTTTTCAAACTCTACACAGCTCTAAATTAAAGGAAATCTTTAGATGGATAGCATTCTGCAATAGAGGGAGAAGAAGACTAATTTGTTGATCTTCAGCTCGGGAGCCCTCGCCTTTCTCGGGCGACGGGCCACGGGTGAGGGGGGCAGGCGGCAGCTCCCGCTCCCCACCTGAGACCGGGGAAAGGACCAAATATCAGGATGCTTTTCGCTCGCTGCCGCAAAGCTGCCGGCGCTCGCCTCTCCCTCCTTCCCTCCCTCCTCACCGTGCCATGCCCCAGTCCCCAAACAGCCTTTTTTTTTTTTGCCCCTGTCTCTACTAGAAACTCTGCTTTCTCCTGCCCTGGAGGTATTTATGGCAAAGCTGTGAAAATAACCGATTTTTTGGATCATTGGCTGAACTGAAAAAAAGGGAGGAAAAAAAATCACTGCACAGTGACCCCAAATTGGAATTGTCCAGGCTCTCCACGGCAAAATATATATAGGAAAAAAAAATATATATCCATGGTCAACCAATTGTTTAATTCAATCTGAAACTAACTCGTGGGGAATGTCATTTTTGCCTCCATCCCCCGCCTGGAAACCCATTTCTTCGCAAGAAGAGATGATTTACAGCTTCCCAGCTCCACGCTCCAGCGGCACTGACACCGACGTGGTGTTTGATATCTTTCCCCCGTCGCATGAAGTTTCTCAGCGGTGGGGGACGGGGCCCTTCAGTGCTACTGGGAGGAAAACTGGGAGGCAGCTGGGGGTAGCGACAACATCGCGGGAACAGAGGGAGTCCGGCTGCCGAGAGACTGCGGGAAACTCTTTGTTAATTGTTCATGTGGAAACTATTTTCATTTCGGTGTCTAATTGATATCTTGGGGAAACGGCATCCTTGGAAAAGACATCTTTTGGAAAAGATGCTGCCTGTGCCGATGGAGAGACTTGCTGCCCCCAAAAGCTGCGGTGCTGTCCCGGTGCCCCCACCCCACGTCCTCACCCTGTGGGTTTGGAGACCTGAACCAGCGTGAGAGCCCTGGGGCAGCTGGAAGGACGGGTGCTGAGCTCAGGCGCATCTCAAACCTTTGGCAGAGAGGAGACTTTGGAGAGTTTCGCAGCAAGAGATGCCCGTTCATCAGCAAGGAGAGCTGTGTCAGCCACCAATCTCTACTCGGGGGGTAGGGACTGCCGCATCCCTCTGGGAGCTGCCAGCAGCATCCCTCCTCCTGCCAGAAGGAGCACCGAGCCCTTCGTTTCCCACTGGACGTCAGCCCTCCTCCCTCCGCTTTCCTCAGGCCTCCTCCAAAGACAGCAGCCATCGCTCACACATGCAGCTCCAAGGCTGGCTCTGAACTATTTAAAAGCACAGCAGGTATTTTAATTATTCACGTCAAGCGCGGCGGGCTTGCTAACGACTCTCTGAAGCTGTCATAGCCGGCGCGGGGTGGAGAAGAGCCCTGCCAGGCGGCTTCCCATGGCCCAACCTCAGGGCAAAAGCCATGGTCAAGTGTTGTCACCAAGGGCAGAGGTGGCATGGGGACATTTGGGTGAGGAGCAGAGCTGCCCGGTCCCACACACACCCACTTGCCCACCCAACCCATCATCCAACCGCTTGCCCAGCCCACTCTGTGGCCACCATAATGGCACCTCGCACGCTCCAGGCCTGGAGTATCTGCCAAACGTTGTGCTATTGCTGCGAGTGCCATGCCCCATGCTGAGAGATGAGCTCTCATGATATTTTAAGGGTGCTGGAATTACCAAGACGCAAGGAAATAGAGGGGTACTTATACAGCACAGCTGGGTGGCTTCAGACGAAGACAATAGCAGGGATGGCAGGCATCCTCGCTGCCTTGAGCTGCTCCCAGGGTTATATGCAAAGAGCTGCTTTGGAAATCATGCCCTTGCCACCCCCGCAGCAATGTCTCTACTTGCTTCTTCCTTTCCATCAAAAATATTTGCTGCGAGAGCATCTGCTCTTCCGACCCACATCCCACCCTGGCACTGGGGGCTCGAAGTGCAACAAGCTCATCTTTTGCAAGGGGAAATAGGTGCAGAAAGAAGGATGGTGTCCCACCTTCATTGCTGGATGAAAAACAGCTTGTGTTCAAGGGAACCAGCCTTGCACCAGGCTCCCGGAGGCTATTGTCGGCTCCAGAGCGCAGGTATGGGGCAGACATGGGCATCCCACCCGCAGAAGGGTCAGGGCTGTGGGGTCCTTCATGTTGACCCCACTGAGTCTCAACCAAATCTGAGCTTTCTTTTCCATACCTCAGGATTTCTATCAGAGATTGTTCCTTTCCCTTGAAGGTTGCTCTCAATTATTTCTCTTATTTCTGATAATTATGAAGTGGCTCTTCTTCCCTGCCTTTGCTCACCATTGCCTCAGTGTAATTTTGGAGGATTTCCAAGAATATTCAGGATCCGCTTTCCTCTGCCTCAACGCGAGCAAGAGCTTCATCATGGGTAACCCTGAGCTTCAGGGCTCTTCTCTAGCAGCAACACCCCATGGGCAAAGCCTGCGAGCAGGAAGAGCCCCACAAGAGCTCCTCCCCTGGTTGCAGAGCTGGGGTCTTCAAGCCTCCTGGACCATCAGAGCCAGCCCCTCTCTTTTTAACCTACGTGTTTTTGAATGCTAATTTCCACCACATGCCCAATTCCAAGCTCTAATAATGAACAACTGCTTTCTTCCTCTCCCTTCTGATTTCATATTCATGAGTCAGGGTTTCCTGGCACTAAACGTAAATGCTAAACGGAAATCGCTGCACAGTGACATGTCTGTGTAGCTTCACTGTCCATTTATTTGCCTTTTTCAAAGAGCTGCTGTGTTAAGCAAACATCTCTGCCTGGATCCTATCTGGAGGAGCTTGTCTGGTACGGCATGGTGCCTGCCGGGGTGGGGGAAGCGGCTCCGTGTGATGGTGTCTCATCGCTCTGTTTTTGCTTCAGGGTATTTCTTGTACAATAGGTTCGAGCTCGGTGAATACCTCAACCTTTTCTTGAGTATTTGCTTGAATCTTGGCAGGCTGCGTTCGGAGCTGACACAGCGAGGACTGAAGCAGGGAACTCCCAGAGAGAAACACATCCATCGCTTCGGCTTGGATTCCACCAAGGGCTCCCGCAGGCAGCACTGGGCAGATGTCTTGGCAGGGGAGGCAAGGAGACACCTGTAACATCACTGGGCAAATTATTTTTTCTGGCAACTAGAAAATTCACATACACATGCAAAACAAAAAAGCCCATTTCAGGATTCATCCAAAGTTAGTGCCCTCTCCCAAAAGAGAGACAAAAGGCATCTTGAAAAAAGGAATGTTTTCTGTAAACACGGTCAAAATGTTTCAGTATTTCCCTTGGAGACTACGCTTCCATATTGAATTGATGTTTTAAAAAAGACAGGGCGAAAATAATCTGCAAGCAAAAATCAAAGGAATTAAATCTTTGTGTATTTCAAGGTGAACTGAGGTGTTCTTCTCTACAGAGCCACCAAAAGTAGTCTCTCCTCCTTCTAACTTGCCTGAGACGGAAGCTTTAGACACACAAACTGGCACCCTGAAGTCCTCCCTCCAACAGCCCACCCTGCCCACGGAGCAACACGTCTGCCCACCTCTGCTGGTGAACCATGTTGTCCCACGGGAGACATCATTGTCCTCACCTATCTGCTCTGCAACCAAAGAGGAACTGGTATCACCACCCTGGGAGCAAGGACAAGCACCTGGGGCTGGAGTCAGGCTGTGCTTGCCTCAGCTCACTGTCTGGTCTCTCCATGGAAACACCAGCTGAAAGTGGCTCTGCTCTAAGATGTGGGCTGGAAAGAGGAGCAGACGATGTCCAAGTGCCCCAGGCTGCTCTGATGGTTTTGCTCCTGCAACGTTCATCTCCATGGGGCAAAGTGGGCAGCGAGGAACTGCGACAGCGGATATGGCAGCTCTTTGCTTGTGCAATGTGAGAGGTTTTAAGGTCCTCTCAGTTGCCTCTACTGCAGCCTCCTTCTCCAAGGCTCTACGGATGTACCTCAACTCCTTATGGTCTTCTGACTCTATCCCCTTCTCCCTTTCCTTCTGCAGTCATCACCTGCCTTTCCCTGTCTGCCTTTCCCCAAATGCTTTAACAAATGAGCTCACAGGAAGGCAAGGATGAGAGATGAGTTTCAGACCATGAGAAATGAACTCACAAATGTGTTTGCAACTGACCAGCTGAAGTGTTGTGCTCCTGCTCATGGAGGACAAGCTCTGTGGCATGTGTTCAATCAAAGTAACCGATGGGGACCACATTTTGAATATTATCTACATGGAACAGACTCCTTGTGAGGAAATTGTGCAGCAATATTTAATGGTGGCAATGATTCAGCAAGTAATAGAAAGAAATATTCCTCCAACCATCATCAGCTTCTCATGGATAACTCCCAGATGGGACTGAGGGTGAGAACCCTTTCATTAAAAAGCTATTCAGTTATGGTAAAACTGCCATATGTGTCTCACTGAGACAGAAGAAGCCTGATTGTCAAAAGTGACTTCAGCTTGAAAGCTGCAGGGAAATCAGAAAGCTTCTTCGCATTTGAGCAGGGGTTTTGAAATCTGTCTTTAGGGACCTGAAAGCATAGCTAGATCTCACACAGCTGAAGGTGTCTTACAGCTGGATGTCTAGGTTAAGGTAATTGTCTAGACTTCTTTTATCATCAGTGAACAGAGATGCGCACCAGCCCCCAGAGAGTGATTCATTCTTCCTGTCTTAGGCATCTATTTTGGGATGGGATGAATTACATTCTGGAGGTGTTGAACTTTCTCCACCAACTGTGGAGGAGTCTAGATGATGAACTGAGCCTAGACGCTTAACCTTTATATTGCTAAAATAGGCAGTGCTCAACTGGTGAGAGCAACCCAACTTGTGGCAACACAGTGTCATGGCAATGGTAGGTTGGGAGCACTTGGCCAACACCTACAGCGAGCAGACACAAGAGAAGCAGTGCTCTCCACAGGCAGGAGATGGAGGGGGACAAATCTCAGAAAAGCAAGATCTATGCACCTCTCAGAGCCATCACGCCCAAAGCCCAGCACTGGAGATCCAGAAACTCTACAGGAAAACCAGACATTGCAAATTCAAGGGTCAACATAAGAAAATCAAATACAAATAGGGAAACAAGCATAAGAAGTTACCAGAGGAAGGCCAGACTGCCATCCATAAATAGCTTTCTAAAGGAAATATTTGCAGCCGGTTCTGAGGGGAGCAGCTAAATTACAAAAGCACGTCAGGACCCTTCTCCCAAACCAACAAACATGCACGAAAAGCGCGAATAAAATTCACGAGGCTAAAGACAAAGGTGGAGGATTTTTAACTACCCAGAGTTGTGAGCTTTAATTCACGGGGAGAAAGATTTGTGCTCTTTCCTGGGGCGTGCTACTGTCAGGCACAGAACGCAGCTGGTGACAAAAAGCCAATGGCTGGAAGCCAAGGGGTCCCTTGGAGGCCAAGGAAATGCCTTGGAGACTTCAGTTCTCTATACCAATTGGCTTACACCTGTCAGAAAGAAAAAACAGTGTTTTTTCCTGACTCGTCTGGAAAATCAAGATGGATCACACAGTGACGGGTGCGCTTGACCCCTTAACCACACTAGAGACAGTTTGGTACAGGTTCCAAAGGAGTTAAAGACCTGAGCTGTAGCAGGGCCAAGAACTCCTTTAGTTTGACCTGTTCTCCCAAGACTCACAAAGGACACAGTAAGCATCAATATAGATGAGTTTGGAACAGCAATCATGCAATTAATGCATAAAGAACAGGTGGCTCTTCCAAAACTCTTTTATCAAGGAATGAAGAAAGTTGTGGGTACAAGGAGTCTCACACATACCTTTCCCATCGCATGTAATTTGACTACAAGCCAACCACTTTATCCCACAAACACGACAGCCTAAGTCAGCCTTCTCTGAGCTCTCCCAGCGAGGCAGTGGGGCTTCATGCTGGTGACGTCCCCTTGAGCTGGGACATCACCCAGGGTTGCCCCCTGATGCAGAGAGACCTTTTACCAGTGGCAGATCCTTGGCAAATGACCGGTATCGCACGTAACTCTGTAGTATGATAACTTTGATTTTGCCTTGGTGACATTAATTGCAGGCTGAATTAATGCTAATGAAACATTACATAAACTTTGCATATATAATCCTTTAGGCATCAACCACTGACCAAGTCTGGGACTAAGTCTGGATCCAGCCACACCCAGACTCCTCTCCAAGAAGGAATTTAGAAAGCAAGGGGGTCCTTTCTGAACCTTGGGTCTGAACTCTCATGACTCAAGGGGAGGACCTCCCCCACCCTTTGTTTGTGTCCTTTGTCTCTCTGAATCATTCTAACTCAAGTGCAATTCAATTTTCCTTTGCATGTTTTCCATGCAGTAATTAAGAGAGCAAATCTTGTCATCAAACTTTGTTAAGTCGCACTTTTGCAACATGCTATTAAAATCACTTTGCAAACACTTTTGACAGTGGTTCTTTAAGCGATCCTAAAATCTACATTTGAGAAACACACTTATTTCAGGAGGTGTTCCCGGTGCTCATGGGAATGTGCTCAAGAGAGGGCTGAGCAAGACTTCGGCTCATGGTGTGATACCAAAAGTAACGTAGACATGAAAACTGCATCTATCTGTCTATCTAGGAACATACACACGTGGACAGCACACGCGCTGCTTGGAGCCTGGTGATATGAATTAGACTCCTGTGAATTGAACAGATTTACTTAACAGAATGACAAGCCAAGCAGGGCGGATACAGCACCAATGGCTTGGCTTCTCCTTTTCTGCCTGCTTCAGCCATTGAGTGACCTGGGACAAGTTTCTACAGCCGTGCTTCGACTTTCCTGTATTTAAAAACAGGCTAATGTGACTGTAAAGTGTTGGAGATCTCTTAAGGGAAGACACCACATGAGATATTTTTCTATTTTAAATCCTGAAAAGTGCCAGCCAAATGCTAGTTCTTAATTATAGCTGGTGAATATATAAGGAAAATTGATGAGAAGACTACACCATTTAAGTGAAGTCAATGATGATAGAATCATGGAATAGTTTGTGTTGGAAGGGACCTTTAAAGGCCATCTAGTCCAACGCCCCTGCAATGAGCAGGGACATCTTCAACTAGATCAGGTTGCTCAGAGGCCCATCCAGCCTGAGCTTCCAACCTTCATCTTCCATACTAGCATTTAGATATTTGATTGAAAACGTTCAGATAACGGTGTATTTTTGGTTCAAAACACAGCATTAGACTCAGTATTAAATACTATGTTGACAGAGAACACAAATGTCAGTATGACCATCTTAGAAAAGATATTTTCGAATATGTAAAATTAAATGACTCAGGATTACTCATGATGGTATCTTACAAGAAGAAGCGAAAGCTCTTACTTCAGGAAAATTCTTGAAATTGCTTACAATGTAAAGAAAATATAGTTATAAAAATCCTGCCTCCCTTGATAAAGAAATACAAAGACTTCAGGCTCCAAAGACGAACACTGTAAACCAAAAGCAAGACAGAATACTAAAAAGTCTAACAGAAATCTCAATACACAATCAAGGGAAAAGGCAAAATCACATATAAAAATGGCCAAAAGAGACTTCCATGAAAGGGACAGCAAGATAAAAGAGTTTGGATTGCCTTCTTACAAGGGAGTTTATATATATGTAGAAAAATATGGAAAATTTTCAGAAAAAAATGCAAAATTATTTTAATGAGAAGATGCAGCTCAGTCAGGAAAAAGACAAACCCCAAAAAGCCCAACGCTACAGTATCACACCAATGGTCAAAGGGCTAAAATCCACTTAATTCCTGGCAAAGGCTGTGACCAGCTGGCTCTACAGCAGGTAGTCCTGGTGAGACGTTAGGTCACTTTCCCATCAGAAAGTTGCATTCCAGTGAAACTGAAATTTCTCCTGATATGAATAAGTTCTGGTAAAGCCACATTTTAAAAGAATTAGAAATGTTTTGATAAATCAAACATTTCATTTCAAGACTTCAGGAGAATTCTTCATTTCTATTTTTGCCACATAATAAAATCTTTAAGCATTCACATCTAAATGACATTAAAATTAAACTGAAATATATTTTAATATTAACTTAATGTTCTATTCAGAATGCAAACAAATGTCAAAATCTTCTAATTTCCTGCAAGATACAAATTCTTCTATCACCTCATTGCTAAATTTTCAGGCTTCCCAGGTACCTGTTCCAGAACTTGTATCGAAACATACGGAAAAGGCAGATACTTGACAGCCATGAAGTCTGTTGTTGTTATTCTGATGTGAAACAAAGGGAACTTTATAGGCAAACTTGTCTTCAGCCCACAGAATCAGACCAAAATATGAGCATCACGACTGTAGTCTGTTACACACCCTCGGAGCACAGTGAACTACATCCACCCAACCTGAGTGAAGAAAGGGGAATTTAAAAACACTTTTGGGGACAGAAAAGGCATCTGACTGTGTGGAGTGGCCACTCCTTGTGAGCCTTCCCTTTTTTGTCTCCGTTCAGTTTATATTTAGAAACGCTATAAATATCTTCTATTTAATCAAATGAAATAACGTTTTGATACGATTCACTCATTTAATCTCCCCAAAAGAAAGGCTGCAGGTAAGACTGCCTGCTTTCCCTGCATCTGTTCATCTGGCAGAAAACTATAATTTCAATGGAAATGTTGCAAAAACCTTTCTACCCAGATGCTATATTTCCATATTTCTGATGCCATCCTGCCTGCAACCATTTCTTCAGATTTACATGAATTAACTACTGCCGGACAGACACCAGACTACAAAGTAAGTATTCAAAAAAAGTAATGATTGCTTTTTCTGATGACTGTGGAGGCTCAAAACAAAAGCTGTAATCTCTTGTCCATACACAAAAATAAACATGATGGGATGGGTTTAATACACCTCAAAGTTTCATCCCATAAGGTGCTTTTCTTTAAATTTCACAACAAAACTGCAATCTAGAGCAAAGTATGCAGGTTCCAACTTGGTAGATAATGCAATGTTTGTATGAACTGATTTCTTCCTGATTTTTACTCATTCTGTGGGTTATTCTGCTACTACCCAAGATCTCTTTCGCACTTAGAGAAAAGTACAACCGTAACTTTACAGGATTTTTTAATAATAAAACCTATTGACTCAAGTATAGTTCCTCACAAATTTTTAGAGCAAACTCGTACTAAGCTTCAAGTAAAAGTACCGACCAGAAGAACAACAGATACCTGGGATGGAAGTTAGGAATAATTTGCATTGAATCCAAACTGGAGACTCTTTCAACCACTGCAGGTCTTTTCACGACCAAGTTTAAGAAATCGAACATCAAGAAAAATCTACATTGTAAGACAACACCATAAGATAATACCTTATTCTGTACATATAATAAAAAAATATTATATATAATACATATACACATATATATAATTATATATATATAACCAAATTGCATTAATTGTTCCGATACAAAGTTTGTACAAGGTATAGACCAAGGGAAAATGAACTCTTTTGATCTCAGGGAATAGGCAAAAGAGGCAACCTAATACAATTTTGCACAATTATGACCCTCCTGTTTCCTCCTAAAGCACTTGATTAGTAGGAAAATAGCCAAGAAGATTACACAAAGTACTTAGGATTTGTATTGTAATAACAATTACATGGTGTAGTCAGGGAGTAGGATTTTACCTATGATCTACTGAGCTGAAAAGACACTTTCTAACTCTGCAGAAGTTTGATGGCAAATTCTGAGTCTTCTGGAGAACAGTGGCAGGTAAGAGAGCAAAAGAAAAAAATATTTGTCACTGTTTTTAGCATGACTGTTTTACAGCCTCGAATCCTAACTGCTGTCAAGATTTGTATAGACTTGCCTTTAAGGAACAGATAATAAAAGATAAAAATCAGAAAAACAATTAAAATGAGTTACAGTTAGAGGGTCCTTTTTGCCTACAACTCTTATCCTGCAACTATGCAACAACAAAATCACATTGCACTAAACCAGATGAACAGGAGAATTCTGCTGTCATCAGGCAAAAACTCCAGGTAAAATCCTTGCAAGATCTGACTTATAAAAAATAAGCCATCAAGATAAAAGCAATTGCTTTTCAAATGGACGGGCGAAACTGGATTGATAAAACATGATCAAGCGGCTTATTGCACGTAATTTGATGGCAAGTCTGTATAAAACTTAATATAGCGTGTATTGTGCCTCTTCCAGATCATGGTGTTGATGTTACTGGCTCGTGAGTAGCGCTGGAGAAACTGCAGCGGGGAAAGGAGCTTCCAACATGCAATTTGGTTTTGTCCTAAAATACAGACATATTGTCAGGAAATAGTAACTGTTACCAAAAATACTGCTGGAATGAAAAATACTGTGTTCTTTCCACTGGAAATAATCTTAGGAGAAGAAGATACTGAAATAGCTGATGCTAAAACACAAAGTCCCGGTAAGGAGAACATGCTCTGATTCAGCAAAACAGGTAAATATGGGCTTACGCTAAGGGACTTCTGCCCAGATGAAATCACAATTTTAAGCAGTTTATGGGCCCCTGAAGTCAGTTGGATGAGTAGTGCCCCACTAAATTGGGTAGTAGTAGGGTTCCATGGCTGTTTGGAAGCTGTGGCACCAAGTATGGGAAAAACGGAGACCCAAGAACCTAATTCATCATAAAATGAGCTGAAGTGCTGTAAAATTCTGTGGTGCCTTTTTTCCGCACAACACACAGCAAGAAAGGAGTGGAGGAATGGATCATTTAAGATGAGATTGAAGAGATTTATACACCGGTAGTTTGCGGAGTTGGTAACTCATGGGATGCTTTGGGTCTTCGCCTTGCCCTGGTGCTTGAGAGGGGACCAGTCCCTCTCTGGCCCCTCCTAGACATGGAAAACCAAGTGTAGGGTCAGAATTTAAGGAATCAATTCCACTCCAACCCATGAGCATGTGTAGCCTCAGTACAGTTTGAAGGTCCCAAGCTTTGTGTTGTAGAGATCTAAACTCCCACCAATGGCCACCATGAGAAGATCATGGATGGAGGCCAGCGTGAGGTGCGAAGTGATTCTCTCATGCCTCGAGGCAGTAGTTTGTGACCCTTCCTCAGACAAAAGGAGAACTGATCCCAATATGAGTCTTAGATCTAAGGACAGGTCGTTAAATATTTACCTCAGAATCTGGATTTTCATTTTCAGCTGTTTGATCTTTTCTTTTTTTTCCTCTCTACTCATTCTTGAGTATTTAGTCCCATCCCACAGCTCATGAGTAGATGTGTTAAAAATAAAATAACAACTAGGGGTGGGATTTTCCAAAGCACTCAGCATTGCCTGGCTCTGTTCTCTTTGAAGTCAGCAGGAGTTTTATTATCAACTTCAATGGGAGCGGTTAAGCCAACGCTAGGCATTGTGAACGTGCATATTCATGAAGCAAGCAGCGTTTGCTAATGGTACATGGATTCAAAGGACTGATAAGATTTTAGTGAACAAAGCTACTTGGAAAAAAAACCAAAACAAAACAAAACCCAAATAGTTCCATAAGCCACCAGAACTATGAAATCCTACTTTCCTTGAGCTTGATCGGCTTGGGCGCCCAAGAAGGTGCGCTCGCCGATTGAAGTCCTTCCTGTGGGTGGGGTGGTGAAATGGGTGCTCTCTCCCAGACGGATTTGCCGGCATGAAATAAAGGCTCAGCACAACATGGCAGCTTTTTCCTCAGTAGAAGTAGGGCATCTCTCTTCTACCTCCGCCTGCCTGCTCAAACCTTGGGGGAACTTACTATTTTTGAGACTGCTACCCTCTATTAAATTCAGCTGGAGTCGGATAACGCACTTAAAAGTTGCTAGGCGCATACACACAGGTAGGCACACGCTCCACGTGAGCGTGAAATCCACAGTTTTTGCAGGAAGTCATGTTAAGGCCTCTCAGAATCAAGTTTTGAGGGAGCGAAAAAGATGGATTCGGAGCGAAAAAGATGGATGGATTTGATCAGCAAATAGCCTCAGATGGATAAACCACGATCCTCTGAGAATCTCAGCTGCAGAGAAGGTGCTAAGAGAAGGGCAATCCTTGAGGAAAGAAGATGAAAACAAGAACATGGTCCTTGAGAGGATTTAGGAAAACGGCCGCTGAGATAAAAGTACTTTCCAGATAAGAAACTGCCATATATAAATGTGGCACATTTGCTCAAAGTACTCAAAACGTCTAAAAACCCACAGCATGATAAAGGGCGCAGAGTTTTTGAGGACTGGAGGCGCTGCACTTCTGGAAAGCCAGGCCATTTCCATTCTGGAAAGCCAAAGCATCTTTGGCTGCACAAAGAAAATGAAGGGAAGCGGCAACAGCGACTGGTCCCTTTGGCATCAGGGCTAAAGCAGCCCGAGAGGAAGACAGCGAGAGTTGGATGTGGTCCCCAAACTCCTTTCATATGGGAATCCAGACTCCCAGGAACAAAGCCCGGCAATGGACCTTCCCTGCCAAGTGCCTCCCGCTGCCAGCCCAGGTGCTCACATGCACTGTCACTGCCGCTGGCACCGGGGATGTCCAGAGAAGAAAGAGGATCAATTCTCTTCCCACCCCACAATTTCCACACCGCTGACAACTCAGAAAACAATTCAAGAGGGAATTCAAAGGATCTGTTGAAATTTCAACGAGGAAATCTGAGTGACTGAGCATATGTAAATAGAAAGAATGAGTAGCACATAATTACATCAAATTGTTACTTAGCAAGGGAAGTAAATAACCCAAAATATGCAGAGCAAAAAATGGCGATGAATTAGAACTAATTACTTAAGGCTAATTAAAATAAGAATGGCTTGAATTGAAATATGTTAATAGCATTGAACCTGCCACCTATGAGGGAATTTAAATAAAAATGATAATGTCGCTTCAACCTTCACCTGATGGGAGTGGGAAGTTGGGATTTGGAGCTCATGGATGCTTTGGGGGTATTGACCACAGCGACGCATTATTTATGAACATTCTTGGAATGGGCTGGAATTTGCTGGTGGGTGCAGGTCTCCTGATCATGGGAAGAAAGAGGTTTTCTTAGGTAACTGATGTGAAGAAAATAGTGTGAGAGAGAAAACCTAAATGCCTCGAAGACGAACACATCCTGAGGTACCTCCTCATGCCGGGAAGCGCTACGGTTGAGGAGAGCAAAAGAGAGAGGCACAGAGATAATGAGATCATAGAGAAGGGAAGAGAAAGAGGGAATAAGAGAGACTGAGGGAGCGAGCGGGGATGAAATAGATAGGGAGAGCCTAAAGCCATGACAAATCATCAGCGGCTTCAATTACACGAGCCTGCTGGGCTATGAAATCTGCCAAAGGTCATCAGATTCCTGTCTTTGCAATTAAGAAACAAGCGGCTTGGCTGGTTCCACCCCACGGCCCGACTCTCTGGTGCAAGTGTCCAGGGGCCAGCGGCATCGCTCGTGGCTGTAAGTACCTGCACCGACTGCAGGGCACTAACAAGGTTGTCCAGAGAGCATGGACAGCCCCATTTAGGAGAGGAACGTGCCTGAGCCGTGCACTGACTCCCAGCACTGAGCCAGGATGCCAAAGTGCTCCTGTGCCAGCAGCTTGTGCCCTGCCAGAACACTGAGAGGAAACCTCAAGCAGCAGAAAAGCCTGGGTCAGCATCTTCTTGCCGTACCTTAGCCACGCCACAGCTTGTGCTTCACCACCGCCCTGCAAGGGCTTACTCCCCAACCCATCCTCAGCCGGAATCCCAATGGACTCGGATCCATGCTGGCCATGGACTCACCCACTTCAGCGGCAGCATCTGCATGTGGACAAGTCCTGAACCCCAGCTCCTGCCACAAGCAGCGAGCGCCCTGGCTGTGCACCACGCTCCGGGGCTCACCTCTCACTGCTTGGCTGGGCGTGAAGCTCTCCCTGCTCCTCCGGGAGCCGAGCTGTTAGTCGTCTTTACCACCTCGCTCTTCCCAGTTCCCCTGCTTCACACTGGAGATGAAAACCTCTTATCCCTCTCCCACCTTGGGATTCACATGAAAATCATGAGCTCTGTGTCCCGGTGTGCTCCCCGGAGAGAGGCCACAAAGGGGATGGAGGGTGGGATACGGGAGTGATGCAGCCTTTCCATTTTCACACCAACTCCTGGGCTGGCTTTTGAGCCAACTGAATGGAAAGCTGGTGCCAGGCTTGCTGCCAGCTGATGAATCCAACTGGATTCGTCTTGGAGCTGTGCATCTGAGAAAGCTCTTACGCCCAAGCACAGTTGGCTTGTCCCCAGCGGGTACGGGATGCTGTGAAACATCAACAAAGGAGCTGCCGTTACACAGACCCTGCCCAGTCTGTAACAGCCTTCCCAGCATGGACCAGCGGCCCAGACTGGTCTGCAAAAGCCACTCAACAGCATCTGGAGTATGGACTGACCCCCTAAGTCCTACCTGGGTGATGGTAACAAGCCTTGGATTGATGGCTTGAACTACAGGCTGCGATCTACCAACGATCACCTCCTCGGAGCTCAATCTATACCAAATGCCAGCCGGGACAGGTGACAGCGGGACATACCCTTGCTTGGAAAACATCACTGTACCAAGTCCCAGGGCTCTGCTTTGAACGTGCCGGCGGGGCAGATCCACACCGAGGTGGCTGTAACGAGTTCCATTTCTCCAGCTTCCCGCAGAGCCAAAAAAAAAAAATGCCTCCTAGAAAAGCAGAGTGCAGACTCGCCGCTCCTGCTGCGCACGGAGGAGCTGTGGCAGACGGGAACAGGTCCCCGTGAGCCCGCTGCCAAGGTTCCCGACACCGCTGTCGCTGCCCTGCCTGACCCTCTGCCTTCCAGGGAGGGAAGCCCTGGCACCGGCGAGGACGCCGCCGCCGCAGACACAAGCAGTCGGCTGAAAGACATTTCCTCTCTGTTTCTCTGCTCGGTGTAATGAATCCTGCCTCCCACTCAGATCTGCTAAGTAAGAGGAGTTACCGTGAGTAATCCCCACTCCGGCATCGGCTGCTGTAATCGCAGAGAAATCACATTAGCTTTTTTTTTTATTTTCCCAGGACAAGGAGAAATTCATCAAATTGCAACCCGGGGAGAACACACGCCAGAGAGACACAGAGAGAGAGAGAAAGCCAACAACGGCACACACGTACCCTGCAAAAAATCCCAAAGTTGACATTTACATTTCAAACACTTATAACAGCTAAACAAATAACGGTAATTATACTATTTGCATACTTTGTTAAATAATTGTTTGTTAGGTAAAGGGAGCCCGTGTGTGTGTGCGTGCAAGGAGCGGATGCTCGAAGCCTGGGGAGGCAGAACAGCTGCTGCTTCCCTTCCCAGGTGCCCAGTTTGCTTCACAAAACGGTGACAAGTGGCCCAAAGCGCCGGCCAGGGGGTTGGGGGTGCTGATACGTGGGACCTGCAGGTATGGGAGAGGTGGCCCTTGGTGTCTGCAGGCTCTAGAGGATGAGGATCGTGAGATGTAACCACCTCCCCGAGCACATCAGCAAGGCCAGTGCTCCAGACTTCAGCGCGAGCCCTTGCCGAGGTGAAGCGCCCATGCTCTGCACACAAACTTAGGAGTGCGGAAGCAGGTTGTCCCCAAGAAGTAGGAGAATCACAAAATCCTAGAACTGTCTATGTTGGAAGAGACCTTTCAGACCATCGAGTCCAACCATCAACCCAACACTGACAAACCCATCACTACCCCATGTCCCTCAGCACCACCTCTGCCCGGCTTTTAAACACCTCCAGGGATGGCGACTCCACCACTGCCCTGGGCAGCCTCTGCCAAGGCTTCACAACCCTTTCCGTGACAAAATTTTTCCTAATACCCATCCTAAACCTCCCCTGGGGCAACTTGAGGCCGTTTCCTCTTGTCCCATCACCTGTTCCTTGGGAGAAGAGACCGACCCCCCCGTTTCAGGGAGTTGGAGAGAGCGAGAAGGTCTCCCCTCAGCCTCCTTTTCTCCAGGCTGAACCCCCGCAGCTCCCTCAGCCGCTCCTCACAAGACGCGTGCTCCAGACCCCCCACCAGCTCTGCTGGAGAAGGAGAGCTGCAGGAGGAGGCAGGGGAAGGCAGAGAAGCAGGATGGAGCCTCTTGGTAGCCCTCCAAGGGAAGGTCCCCCCCTTTGCAGCACCACAGCCCGAACACCCCCCTGATGCCACCGCCTGACTCAGAGCCCACGAACCCTCTCGTGGCTGCTGATTTCCCTTCGCTCCTGCAAAAGCATCTCAGCTTCTATCCCTTCCTGCTCAGCTCCTCGGGCAGATGGCTAATTGAAGGGTTTTTCTTTCATTTCTAGTACAGAAAGCCCAGCAAATGCCTTCTAATCTGCCCAGCTTTCCCCGTGATTGGCTCTGTCTATCCTCTCGCCACTCCTATCCTGTTTTATTTGGTTTGGATTTGTGTGGGGTTTTTTGGTTTTTTTTGGTTTTTGCCTTTTTTTTTTTTTTTTAAAGTAGACTTGAATGATGCGAACCGGTGGAGAGAGGAGAAGCCTTCTGCCTCTCCTCACATGGTCGGGAAAGGTGGAGCGGAGCCAGAGCCACCGCGTCTTTTCACACCTGGCTGGAACCAGGTCAGGCAGCTAATGCGCTCCTCGGGCTCGGCGGCTACTTGTTGGAGGCCCAGGGACGCCGCTCGGCTGTTCCCAGCGCTGGAGGCTGGGAGAAGAAATTCCAGCCAGAGACACGTGTGTCGGAAGGCAGAGAGGGACGCGGTGCCAGGAAAACCGAAAAGCGACGCGAGCACGGAGAGCCCTGCTCCGTGCAAGAGAGAGAGGCGGGGATTTAATAACGGCTCAGTGACTTTGAAGCTGTCCCTCGTAGCCTCGGTTAAGACAGGAGATTCATTAACCGTGAGAGCGAGTGCTCGTGCCCTGCCAGCGGGCGAAATTCCAGCTCCAGAGGTTAAAACCACCCGTGTGGGTCCATTAGCCTGGGAGGAAATCCGTGCTAACTCCGCGTCCCTCATCCAGAGTTTCTTTCCCCAGGCAACAGCAGGAAAGTCACAGCCCCAAGGAGGAACCCAAACCTTCCCTGGCTGTGATCTCCGCAGCTCGCATTTTTCAGTGTACAACGAAGGGCATCCCATGGGGCCGGGGAAGAGAAATGCTCCAAAATAACCATCCTCCCCTCAGAACATTTTCACTGAAAACATTTATATGTACCCTTCAGCCAAAACGTTTTCCTGGCTTTTTTTTCCTTTAAGTTGAAAGAATATTTTCCAGTTCAACTCTAGTTCTTTCAAGTAGAAATGTTCGGTTTTCTTTAATGATTCCTTTCTCTCCCACTACCCTGCTTTTTACTTACGAGTTTAAAAAAAAAAGGAAACAAGGGAAGGAAAACTAACAAAATCAGAAAGAACTTTTTTCTATTAGTTTCAAGTAACTTGAAACAACTTTTTTTTCTTTTTTTTCTTTTTTTTTTAAAGTTTTACAAGTGATTTTGAAGGATGCAAAAGCTTTATGCAAACTTTTTTATGTAGGTCAAAAAACCTTTTTCCCAGGATTAAGAAAAAAAAGCCAAACCAAACAAAAACCCTGAATGTGTGTGAAACAACGTGGACCAGCTCTAAAAATAAGCTACTGGAGCGACGAAAGCTTTGCCCCAACTGACTGTGCATCAGTGTCACCTTCTCCTGCCTGGAGAGCCCTGCGTCCCTCTCCTGCCTTCCCAGCCTGGAGCTGAAGGATGCACAGGACACGCGGCGTGCGCTACACAACCACTGCACTGCGCTCCACCACGATTCACACTCACTTTGCACAAGTGCAAAGGCCTTCTCTCCAGGAACGCATCCTCCACCACGCGACCCCGCCGCCCCGCAGCTCTCCACCACCGCAGGACCCCAGGGCTGGGTGAGGAAGCTCAGCATCGTACCCACATCCTGAGACACCACCCTTGGCTGGCAGGAAAGAAGGATCCTTTGTGCTAGACGCCGGTCCAATTTAACCAGCCAAAGGAGAAATGCTCATTAAAGAGCTAATGAGCAACTACGGCCATTTTATTTTTTAAGCTTTTTGATTAGGCAGACTTGCTGGGGAGTGCTGCACTCAGCATGAGAGAACGTCACATGAGAGAATGTCCCCGCGAAGGGAGCAGAGGTCAGGGAGGAGATGGGCTGCCAGGAGGCCAGAGCTAAGAGCTCCTCAGGATGGCTGAGCTCCCCAGCGAAGGCGGGGAGCAGGATGGGGCCAGGGTTTGCCAGCGTGGCTGTGCCTGCATCTTGGCTGGAGTCAGAGCTCCGGGACGCCAGCACCCAGGTTTGGTGCAGCAAGGGAGCCTGAGCCATCAAAAAACACACGTAGCAGCTCCGGGAGCCCAGAGGGGACGTGCCCGCAGGTCACCGCAGCGGCCGCGATGCTGCCAGGAGCGGTGTCAGCCTGGAGCGGGGCCACAAGGGTTGGCCCCTACGCTGGGCTCCAGCACCATCGCCCTCAGGGAGGTGTGACGACGGGAGCAGGGTCGAGCCAAAGCTGTCCCCGCAGCACAGCGCAGGGGGAGAGGCTGGCTCTTGGAAAGTAAGCTCCTTTTAGGACAACAAAGCAACAAATCAAAGACAAGAAGTGCGATCCCTGTCTTCCTTTAAATAAAAAGAAAGAAAAAAAAAAAAGTTCACCGAAATGGACAAATTTCGCTTCAAAAGATATTTAACACTTCATTTTGCTTCATCCCTTTTGAATACTTCTTATAAAACACAAAGGCTTTAAACAAAAGGTCATTAAGAGATAAAGAATTGAAGCCCTTCTTGCGAGAATGAAAAGAGAAGGCATCTTGACATTTTTAACAGGGTTTTTTTTTTCCCCCTCTTTTCCAAAATGAAAATTAATCAACATTGATTTGATTTCACACACAAAAGCCCATTTTGTGCGAGTGGCATTTGCTGACAGAGAGCTGTTTCGACAAGAAAACTCCAGCCAGAGGAGCACACAATACGCTGCGCACCATTAGGGTACACGAGCTGCAAGGACACTGGTCTCCCAGGGTTCATAATAAATCCCATCCTTTTTCTGGGTCAAGAAACTCATAGCTGTCTGGAGGTTATGCTAACACGCCGGGGTTTGGGGACTGATGTCGAGATCTGAGGAATTCCTGTTGCCTGGAATAGAAACAATGAAACTGTTCCAAGGCACCATTTATTCCCAGGTGCCTGCGAGCTGTCATTTCTGGGGAAGATGAACAATTTGAGAAGATCTAATACCTTCAGAAATAATTCAGGAGGACAGAATTCATTCAACTCCCCAGGTGAATAATGAATGGGACCCGCCTGAGTGGGAGGAGGACAGAGGGGAGCCCACCACCAGCTCTCCCCCAACCAGGTGAGCTTTGCGTGGCCATGCAAGGGGCAAAGAGGATGTTTTTTCAGCAGAGACCACCCATGGTCCATAGGGCCTGGGTGGGAGCAGCAAGGACCAGGGGATGCAGTCACCGTGGGGCTGACAGGGGCTGGCCGACAGCGGGATGCTCCTCTGCCAGAGCAGCAAGGACCAACCCGGTCCCCTCGCTTTGAGCCTTGTGCCAAACTAATAAACGCTGATTTTATCTTGCTTCCTTTCTCCTGTCAGTCAGTCCTGGTTTAAGGACTACGTAAGGACGGATACAGACCGCTCCAGCTGGGAACACACCAACCATGCCACCAACAGCGAGGTGCAGAGTATGGCCCCTTAGATACCTGTCAAACCGCTGTGAACCACCCCGAACGTGCCACTGCATTTACCCGTGATGAGGGGTCAGAGGCCAGGGATGGGAAGGGACAGGGACAGCACGGGAAGAAGCTACCTGCTTCCCCAATATGACACGGAGCCACATTAATCCCCAGGGAACCAGAACTGGTCCCGCCTCCCTGCAGCACCGCATGCTGTCCTGGATGTGTTTGCTTCCCTGCGCACCCCACTTCCCAGTGCCCTGGGTCCCCCCATCTGTGTCAGGCAGCAGAGAAAACGGCGAGGGAAAAAGCAAACAAAGTGAACGGGAAAAGCATCACAAAAACAGTGGAAAACTCTTCCCACGCCACTCTGTGCTTTCAAGCAAATGAGGCTAATTAACTAATTGCCTAAATTATTAGGGTTATTTTTACCCTCGTATGAAGGCTTGGCATTATTGCCAGTTTCTCAAGACTCAACAATGAACTCTTAAACTTGTCAGAAAGTTAATGAAGCGAAGCCCCCGGAGCGGGGAGCCGGAGGGCAGAGCAGCTGCTGGGCCAGGACCAGGGCTGGGGCTCAGGTGGGCACCGTCCCTGCGGGGAAGGAGCATCTGCAGCGAAACCACCCCCGCTGGGTGATGCTGTTTAAGACAGAAGTTCAGTGTTATTTGCCAAAACCTCACCTGCACCTGAATCTGCCTCCAGGTAAAGGATTTCTTCTATAACTAAGCTTCCCCACTGCTCCACCAGCTTCCCAAGGTGACAGAAGCTGATTTGGAGGAACGATTTCACACCCAGGTGAGAGAAGACTGATGGCTAAGGGTCGTCCTGGCAGCGACTACAGCTCTCATAGGCAGACCCAGAGTAACCTCGGACAACCAGGCAGGAAGCAAGGATGGTGCACACCTCAGTATCAGCAGCAAAACCTGCTGGAAAATGGCTTTTTGGCCACCAGGGATGTGCCAGCAAGCCACTATGGACTCATCTAGGGGCAAGGTAAAAGTGGGGATGTGCCTGTGGTAAAAGGGGGGACTTTGATGTCTGCATCTGAAGGAGGATGGAGCTTGCTGGAGATGGCTTTAACAGCTAAACCTGGCTGGGATTTTAATCTAAAGAGCTCGCTGGCATCTACAGCACCACCACGGAGCTATCACGCCCCAGTGCTGCCAGCTCCGGTCTCTTGAACCAGCTATTAGCAAAGGAAGACCTTCCTGGGGCGGGCTGGAGCCCCTGCTCCTCTCGGGGAAGCTGTGGGGCTCAGGGCTGCGGGCTCTGTCCCTGCCCCACGGCAAACAGCGGCTTTTCAAGGCTGGTTTCCCCGCTGTTGCCTTGGGGAGCAAGTTCAATCCTGCCTGTGCTGCTTCTGGAACTAATTGGGCTTTGCTGTGCTGGTGACGCCTGGTGTCCCCACGCTCACGGAACGGGCTGCAGCCAACTCACCCGCAACACATGCGTCCCTCTCCCAGTAGGGAGTCAAAGGCAGTGCCATGTCCGGTAGCGTATTTACTGAGATGCAGCCATCGCTCTTCCTCTGGGGACGCCGGCTACCCTAGACCGGTCTCCATTGCTTTGCACATCAGCCCCAAAAAATCTCTGGAATGAGATATGCTCTCTGCAGGCAGGGAACTGATGTTACATGGCCTCCTTCCACTCTGAGAAAAAACGCCGTTTTCTTGGGTTTTGAGGGATTTTCTCCCCAAAAGAAAACTAAATGTTTTCTCCTCCTCAGCTAAATGTCAACATCTTACATCCCTGGTGGAAATTTCAGTTAACTCCATTAAAATCCCCCGGCCACTCCTGCTGAAGAGCAAGTCCCCTCAGGAGCAAGGAGATTGATAGACCTCCTTTTCTGTAATAAACCTCGCTTATCAGCTGAAATGAGGTGACATTTCAAGCCTAGATCTTTTCCCAACACACAACTACACAACGGTATAGGGTGGCAAGTCTCTTCCAGGCATGTCATTGAGAAGGAAGGCAGGTGAAAGTCCCCTGTCCTTCAGATGAAGGGGTGAGCTCCTCTCTGAGTTATCACCAAGGTTATCTCCAACATTAGACCAGCCACGGCTTGGTGTGGCCGAGTCCCGGAGACCTCCAAGGATGGAGATCTCACAGCCTCTCTGGCCACCCTTTCCGGCGCTGCACCACACATTTAGCACACATCTCTCTCTGAATATCCTGAACCTGAACCTCCCAAGCTGCTTTCATGCCCACTGCCCCTCGTTAGGCTGCCTGCTGTTATTTGGCTCTATCACCTCCACAAGCCCTGTCCAAGCAGCTGTAGTTGTTTGATGCTGCCCATCAAACCTGGATTCTGCTGCCCATTGGGATGCAGAGCCTTTGGATGCCCTGAAGCATTGGTCTGACACTGCTGGTGAAGGGGATATTGGCACCATGTTAAACTATAAAATAAGCCACAGGCTACCTTGGGCCAGTTTCTGCCCTGGCACTTGTCGCTCCTACAGGGCTCCTTGACCCTTCACAACTGTTGTGTTTGGATCAGTATGATGATGAAGGTGGAGCAGATGGCAACCACTGCTGTATTCAGCAAGGCATGAAGGACACCTCACAACTCAGCCAGGAAGACAATCTTTTGATATCTTTTCCTTCTCTCTACAGACTTTCACCTCATGCTCTGGCCATCTTGTTTGCTGAAGACCCGTCTCACCTGCAGCTGCCCAGCTTTTGCTGTTGAAAAACACCATTTTGTTGAGTTTTACCTAGTCCAGAGTGAGATCTCTGTTAGATCAGGCTCTCCTCCCTTGGAAAAGACTAATAATTTCTATTATTTTGCCAGTGGAGCCCAGAGAACAATTGTCCCAAACTTTGTAAATATAAAGCAGAGATTATGGTCCCTGGGGTGATCTGACGGGAAACTTTTCAAGGGCCTTCCTGCGTGTGAAAGGGAAAGAGCAACACTGCCCTGTAGCTCTCTTTGCCATGTACTTAGAAGTTCTTGAATACCTGGCACTAGACATGTCATATTTTCTCCTACCTCATCTCCTGTATCTAAAGCTGGTGGCCTGGCAAGGGGAATAATGCCAGATTGATTCTGTCCAGAAAACAGTCTGGCAGGAAGACTTGCAAGTCACGACTCCCCGCTGAGTGCCATCTCCTGCCCCACGGCTCAGTAACCCGCTAGAGATCACAGAATTTGTGCTCTCCATCCTGGGATTAGCTGCCAACCCTAAACCAGGAACCAGCAGATGGTAACTCACTGCCTGGTGTTTCGGGACCATCTCCGAGGGCTGCTCACTGCCCATTGCCACCACACCCGATGTCCCCTCCAAGACACCATCACCTCAGCCACTACTGCAGAGAAACTGCACACCACGTCCAACACGGCCCGCTCCACCCACACCTGGGGACCAGCAGGGAGACTGGGTGACACTGGTAGGGCCCAAGGGAGGTCAGTCCTTCTGCAGTATTTGCAGTGCAGGAGAAGTCCCGGTTTCTCCATCCCTCTCATCCCCAAGCCCATATTGCAGTGGAGATGGAGAGGACTCTAGAACACTGATATTTCCTTATTGCCCAATAGCGGGTCCCGCTGGAGGTGTTTGGGCAAAGGGAGGAAAAGTCTGATTCAATTTATCAAGTGCCTCTTCCCAGCACAGTTGCAAGTCAGATTCAATTTCCCAGTGTTGCCCTCTGCATATTTTATCCACCGACAGATTTGCATAGATTTAAATACAACACAAAGCTGCAGACACCATCAAAAGAGGCGAGAGAGGAAAGGGCAGGCGAAGCTTGTCCTTTTTCTCTAGGCTTATGGAAGAGGCCACTCTGAGAGCTCAGAGAAGGGGCACTGCCAGGCAGGAGCTGTGCCAGACCCTTGCCTGGAAAAGCACCGCTTGGAGGGACAGACGCGGGGCACGGGAGGCTTCAGCAGTCGGGTCCAAGCATCTGAGATGCTCAGAGCAGGGATGCTGCGGTAAAGCATTTAGTAACCTCAACCCGATGCCAGCCCCACCTGAGAGAGCAGGGTGCCAGCTCCGAACTTGCTACACAGCATCCCTCCAGAGAGAGGAAAAATCCCTTGGATAACGCAAAGGGTTTCATGGGAATACCCCGCTGGTGAAAGAGGGCATTCCCCAGGGGGTCTCTGCACAGATACAGGTATGCGACACAACCCTCTAAACACACGCTCGACAAAAAGCAGCACAGTGTTAGATGATTAAATTCCCCGTGTACCTGCGGGAAGCGGGGAATATATCCTGCTCATCAGAGCTGTGAAACGGAGTCACCTGTTGCAGGAATTAATCCCTCTTTTTTATTTTTTTACTAACAGAGAGTGGCAGAGCTGTGCACATGGAAATCCTGTCTGAAATGAATCCCTGATAAAGAGGAAGCCAAGTTAAAAGGTGAGTTTTACTGCCTGCCAAGGCTTCAGGTTTTTAAAGGGTCTCTTGTAGAATTACTGTATTAGCAAGCTATTACGGGTGAGGATATGAAACTGCCATGCACAGCAAGAAAATGCAAGGAAGTTTTGAGATGGGAAAGAAACGCACGGAAAAAAACATGGCAAGAGAGGGCAAGAGGGGGAGAGAGGAGAAGCAGTGATGGGGAGAGGGGAGGGAGGCTGATAAATGATGGAGGAGATGGTGGAAGGGGGATGAAGAAGAGAGCAATGGGCAGCAGGGTGAGAAGAAAAGAGAAAGCTAAAAAGAGGAGGAGGAAGGGAAAGAAGAGATAAATGAGGGCAAAGACCAACTCATCATTTCGCAATTCCACCCCGGTGGAGAGGAAAATTGATGTCTGGAGCTTTTTTATGGCCAACCTCCTGGGCATGGGACAAAAGACAAGTTATTACCCAACCCCAGGTCAGGTCTGTAGCCTGCCAACTGCTTAGACACATTCAGAGAGCCCACGAGAGCCGTAAATCAAGGGGGCCAAAGAGATGGCAGGGAGGCTGGGACCAGGCACGGAGCAGCGGTGAGCTCAGCAAATGCAATATAATCACGGGAGAGGAGCGAGCCCGGGAGCGACACGGGCTGACGAAGAGTGCCCACCCCGAAAGGGCTTGGCTCATCTCTCCTTCAGGCCATTCCTAAGGACGGCGCTCCCCCAGAGATGCCATTCCCCCCGCATTTCCTCCTGATTTCTCTTCCTATTGATTTTCAGGCTCTGAATACCATTTATTTTTGCTTGCTTGATTCACTCATTCATTGAATAAAGGCATCATCACTATTATTATTATTATCCCCGTCACTGGGCTCCTCATCACACATTATATTATTTGCATTGCAGAGCTGGAAGATTTCAGGTTGAGGCAGGAAATTTGTGCGAGTTGTTATTACTGCAATCAGATGAAGTGAGAATTGGATGGGCACAGGCTGCCAGGGCGCAGCTCTCCCAGCAGGACACGGAGGCTCTGCCCAATCAAGGGAAGCTGCGGTTTCATTGCGCGGGTCCCACCGGCAATTCCGGACTTGCCTTCGGTGTCCCATCCCTCCCTCCCATCCCACCGCCCAGCTCCGCTGGCTGCCAGCAGAGAACGGGGGAGAGGCATCGGCACGGGAGGCCGAGGAATCAGAAAAGACTTGGCGAGATTGCACATTTTCTGCCTTGCTGATGGTATTTATTAGACAACAGAAAATAGCTATTTTACCATCTGCCTCGTAAAAAAAAATAAAATAAAAAATCCTCATTAAATTAATGGAATGTGCAGCTGCCGAACAGAGTGTTCCTCTCCCTGCCCAGCGCTTGCTGGAGCAGGGAATTGGGCTGCCAAAAGTAGTCGAGGTTAACTCAGGTTCACATGGTGGGAGAGGGTGGACAGACAGACAGACAGACCCCTGCTCCTCCCAGCTCCAGGGCTCTCACTGGGGGACCTGTGGGTGCCCTGTTGCCACCCACGGCGTGTGAGGGCTGCCTTGCTCGCTATGTTATGGAGCAGGGGGCTCATCCCCTTCCCACAGGGTCTCAGCTGGTGAAGGGAACCAGGTGAGTCTGCTCAGCAGGGTGCAAATGCCTCCCTTTGCCTAAGCAGAGTGAGATCCAGACTTCAGGTTAGAATCACAGAATGGTTTGGGCTGGAAGGGACCTTAAAGATCATCTAGTTCCAGGCCCCTGCCCTGGGCAGGGACACCTCCCACCAGACCAGGGTGCTCCAAGCCCCATCCAACCTTGAACCCCTCCAGGGATGGGGCAGCCACAGCTTCTTGGGGCAACCTGGGCCAGGCTCTCACCACCCTCCCAGGAATGAATTTCTTGCTAATATCTAATCTAGATCTCCCCTCTTTTTAAATTAAACCCATTACCCCTCATCCTATTGCTACACTCCCTGATAAAGAGTCCTTCCCCATCTCTCCTGTAGCCCCCTTTCAAGATTGAGGAGGTGAGTGGCCCATCGTCCTATGTTGAGCATGGTGGGATGTGGGGGCAAGTGAAGCCCTAATTTCCACGCCTCTGCCATCTCAGTCACTGTGAGTTTGTCGATCCATCCCTATCACCCACCTCTACGTGCCAAAGTCTGATCTGGGTTGGTGTTTGCCTCATGGAAGTGTCCAGCTGAGATCACAAGACCAAGAAAGCCTCGACTCTGGCTGCCTCCACAGCCCAGAGGAGTTTCTACACGTAAGCCTTTCTTTTGGCTGAGAACAGACTAAAAATCATGAACTGAATCCTTTCTAAATCCTAGCAAGACAGGAGCACCATAAACCAAAGGTTCTGGATGACTTTAGTGATGTTAACGGAGCTAGGAGAAGGGCAACCCGCTTAATGCCAGCATTACCAATTCATTTCTGCTTGGCACTGAACAGCACTGAAGGGGTTTAAGCCTTTTCTTCTGGTATCTGGTGGAGCACCAGGACTGTTTGATGGAGGAGGGGCTGCCAAAATCCTACATTCTGTGGGACTTTGAGGAGCGGGTCCACCAGTTTGCATTGTCAAGGTACCAGATGCCACAACATGCTGCCTTAGCCCATATACTCATGGCCTCGTCACAAGTAACACCTGAAAAGCGATGTCTAGGACTACTTTGCATCCAGCAGTTCTTCTCCTAAGGAAACAGAGCCCTTTGTTCGATGTCCCAGCGTTGACAACGTTTCAGCATCCCTACAGTATAATCCACATTTAATCCTCACTTGCATTTTCTGCTGCTAACCCCTCTGCTAATGCCAGGGTTTGCACTGCTCCTCTGAACCTGCACTATCTCCTTTGTGGTCTCCTCCTCCTCTTTCTAGGAGGCTTTTCTATATAGATTTTTTCACCTAGATGAGTTTTTACATGTCTTTTGCAGGAAATTTGTTCCCTTAGATTTGCTCCTTTAGCAGTTATGAAGCAATTGGGGAAAGCTGACCTCGGGAGAGGGGTCCAGCATCAGAAAGGCTGTTTCCATCACAGCTGGGGAGGAAGCAGGAGGTGGCCCCTTGGATTTCAGCACACAGAGGGAAGTTACAGGACTACAGCATGTCGAATCACTTCATGCCAAAATAAATCCTGACATAATAAGCCCTAATACCGCCAAAGAAACTATTACAGTCAGTCTCAAAAATAATCCACATTGAAAAATCAGTGAAAATACCTCTCCCCAGTGGAATAACATGGCTCCAGAGGATCAGTTCCAGTCAAAGACGATAAACCCAACAGATGAGGGCAGCTCCAAAAGGTAACGTTTGTTGCCAAAAAAGCCTTTGCTTCAGTGAGATTTTGCCACCTCCCATCAAAATTTGCTTTTAAAACCAATGAGCAAGAACAAGAGGGAAGACTGTGAAAAGCAGAGATAAAATCAAGGTCCAGGAGGATGTCATGGCTGTCTCTTACACCATTGCCTTCAGTCCTATCAATCCTTAATTAGCAGCAGTGAGGGCTGAATGCCAACCTGGTTGCTTCACAGGTTTCCTGGTTTTCAGAGGTTAATGGCAAAATTTCCCCCAGCCTTTGCTTGCCTTGCTACTGACCTTGGGGATTTGTAGGCAGGACCCCGTCTGCAAGTCACTGACTTTATCTGCAGCACCAGTTGGTTGGCTGTGGAGGGTTGTAGGTGTCTTTGCACGCATGGATCCTGACCATGAGGTGCCTGCATGCTGCCTGGGCCAGTCCTGGTAGTGCCACTGCCACTCGAGACATGGCCACCAGGTGCTGGGTTTCCTCCTGGAACAGCTCACAAGGCTGTCTTAGATGGCAAGGTAGCCAAGAACACATCATAGGTAGCAAAAACACAGGGACAGGCCTTTTTTTCCTTGAAAAAGCATTTGCTTTCTCAGAAAAAATTATCTAGCCACCTCTTTTTTAAAAAAGCAAAACAAAAAAACCCAACCAAACAAGAAAACCACCACAAAACCAACCTCCTTTAATTAAAACTTGAAGCCTGTCACAGGGAATTTTGATAAAAAAAAAAACGCTGACATTTTGCAAAGTTGCCCTTGGACAAATCATAAGCACCGAACTCTCCGAGACACAGACACTGTGGAAGGGCCTCTGTGCACGCTGCAGCATTTGGGAAGGACATTCATCTTCCCTCGGCCAGGTGTGCTGGTAATTCTATGATGTTTCTCATGCATTTGTCCTTCCCAAAATGATGTACGTAGCGTGTGGGGCTGCGGCAGGCCTGGGCGAAGGCTAAGAGAAGGTCGTGTGGTGGCCCATCGTTCTGAAAAACATCCAGCGTGCACGCCGCAGCGCTGCGTTTGCACGGCTCTGCAGGCACCAAGGGCTGCGGATGTGGTTTGGGAAGCAGGTCCTTTGCACTTCACAAAGCCCAGACACACTTTCTTAGCTGTCTAGGGTAAGGGTTGCTGGGTGGTGAAGCACAGCTCCCAGATTTCAGGTAACTCGTTCATTCTGGGGGGGGAACTGAAGAGCCACAAGTTGATGCGACACTCGCCATCCTCTTGGACACCTCCAACAGTCCTTGCGCAGAGGGATGATTCCACCTCATGAGCCAGCCTCAGCACCAGCATTTCTTTCTCCTGCTTATGAACATTTTTATAGATCACCTCTTGCTGGAGGTCTCAGTTGCAGAGAGCAGCCCCTCCACAGCCCCCACTCATGCAGACACAGACCCTTGGCCACCTCCAGTCACCCGTGGAGGAAAACAAGAAAATACAATAAGTGAAGGACCTCATCCTCCATGTCTACCCTGGGGCTGATGCCCAGGTGAGGAGCCATTGCTTTTTAATACCACAGGTCTCATCTCTGCATCATTTCCCATCGCTCCATCCCCCTGCCTCTCCCGTGCCTACGGGAGCACTCGGTTCACACTAACAAATCTGAGCATCCCCGGATGATTAAAGGAAGCTCTGCCTTTTAAATCGCTCTGATTGGGGTTGATGGCTGCGTGGAGTTGGACACTCGGCTCTAATGATGTGTGAAAATCTCCCCGCTGTGACCCGTCATTCCTGGCTGTGGAAAATAAGGAGAAAGGCGGAGGGAAAAAAAAATAAAAGAAAAAAAAAAAGGAAAAAACAAAACAAAACCTCCAAAAAATTCCCCCAGTGGGAGTCCTAGACGAGACAGAGGTTTGTCGCTCAGGATGGCCACCCTAGGGCTCCGCCCACTGCCGAGATGGGGATCTGTGTGTATATGGCACCAGCAGATTTCTGCTCCCTGGTGGCAGATGAATCAAGGTCCTCCTTGGGCACAGGTCAGTGTCACCAAAGCAGCTGAGCCACGTTGGAAGCTCACTCCCAGGTGGGGGACGCCTGAAGGCTTCATGGTGGGCTCCATTCTGGCTCTGGCTGGTCCCACCAATATTTCCATGTCGGTATTGGAGGGGTATTATCTGAAACCAGGGTGTCGCAGGTATGTGCAGGCTGCCACCCCACGGCTGTGCTGCTGTAGCATCACTCAAGGCCATGAATCCTCCAAATGAGACGCCATGGTGAGCTGGAAAGGGGCCAGCATCCCTAGGCTTGAAGCACATCACCGTGTCTTTACTGCAAGTCCCATGGGTGTAGGAAGAAGGGTCTGAGCAAGCAAACCACGCCATCCCCAATGCACAGGGACTGCTGGCCAACACCTCTCCAAGTCAGTCTCCATCGCTGTTGATGATTAAACGGTGATGTGAATCCAGCCAGTATGTTCTCTGCCTTCTCTCCCCATCGCCTTCCCCGTTCTTGACTTCTCATCAACACCCAAGTTCAAAGCAAATCTCGACATGCACAGTCCAATCCTTCCCCTCTGGACAAGTTCATTTTTTAGAGGCTCTCCTTGCTGAGATCCGCCGTTCTGCAGCAGGGGGGAATGGCTGAGTGGGCTCCGAAACGAAGGATGCGTTTCCTCACGCTCGGATGGAGCTAAACAGAGGCACGGGGGGAAGCCGGGCACTGGCCGGAGGTGTCCTGCAGAGAGTGACCCTCAATGTGACATTGATGGCTCTTAATTCTTAAGCCTGCTTTGGAAGGATTTCAGCAGATCCTATTTAATCACTGCAGCCTCTTCATCTCCCCTGTCTGGGCCGGGGGTAGCATTATGGGTTCTCCTCCACCGGCTCCCCCTCCAAGAACTGGCCACCTTCCTCTTCCTCCACAGGTCCCCGGCAGGGGAAAAGCCACCAAGCCCTTCACTTGCCACAGGGTGCGGGGCTACCAAAGCCATAGCCACCCTCGGCTTGTTTACTAATGAACAGCTCAAAGAGCATTTGCTTAATTTCCCCCTGGCCACAGGAGGACTCGGTCTCTCGCTAACGAAGGGCAGGGCTTCCCGCAGGTGGGCTACCAGCTCCCTGCAACCGGGCCGCACCACGCAGGGTATTAAATATTTAAGCGCTTGTCAAAACGTTGTATTTTTTTTTTTTTTGTCTTGTTCCATTAGCTCCATTTCCAAAGGCCACCACTGGAACTACTGAACATTTATTTCTATTGAATCCAGCTTAGAAGTTATGATCTGAGAGAGCGGGAGACAGGACAGTATGTTCCGCGGCTCCGGCTTTTCCCCACCGCCGCTCGGCTGAGACACGTCGGCCTTTGAAACATCATTTTAATTCCTACCTTAGGAAAAAAAAAAACAAAAACCCACTAAAATAAAGAGATGGATTCTTCTGCCTGCTTGATTTGCTTCTGCTGGCTAAATAAGGCACATAAATATCAGTTCGGTGGCTTCCCTGTGTAAGGTTTGGGGCCGTGGGTTTAAACGCCCTGCGCAGTTTGTGGTACCGGCCGCGTGAGCTGGATTTCCTTCCCCGGCGAAAAATAAAGTGTTGTTATGACGTGATTCTCCTGTTGCCAGAGAGGTGAATCTTCCTCCCTCGCTGTCTGTGCATGAACAGCATCCCATTATGCTAATACCGTGAGTACTAGACAGAAAGCGCTGAAGAAAGGCGGGGGAGAGAGCTGTTTGTGCTGGGGGCAGATAGAGGGGCTGCGGTCCTCAGGTTTGCTTTGGGTTCACTGTACCCCAGAGCAGGGCAGGGCCAGAGGGAGCTGCGTGGGCTGGGGGACACCCGCAGCCCCCAGGGACATTGGGGAGATGCCCAACGCGCCAGCCCTTGGCCACGGGATCCCACAGCGGGGCCACCGCAGAGCTCAGCTCCCCCCCAGGCAAAGCCCAAGGGGATGGGACTGCTGGTGGCAGCCCCAGGGTCACCACCCTTCCCTCCTTCGGGGAAAAAAAAAAAAAGGGGAATTCTACAGCATTCTTAAAGACTTCCCTGCCTTTTAATTCCTCTCTAATTAAAGAGACGCGAGAGCCCAGGAGTTCCAGCCCCGCCGCCTGCGCCTGGATGCTTCGCAAAGTTGTAATCCCCGCTAGTGACATCACGGGCCGTTGCCATGGGGATGTCACAAACTCATTGCCATGGGGATGTCACAAACTCAGCGCCGTGACTTCACCGCGGCGCGGGGATGGGCAGCAAGGGAGGCAGTGCTTCCCAACCACCAGGGTCTCCGGTAATTAGCAAACTGGCACGGAAAACGAGGATGAAGCACAGGGTAGGCACATAAAACCATTTTGTAAATATGATCTATTGGAAAAGTATTCCCTCCTGAGAAAGCGCTTCCTTAATGGATCCTGTGCTCTTAAGTAAACTGCGAAAGGCAGAGAATAAAATAGAAATTATAGTGATTTGTTTTATTGGGCATTTCATTGAGTAATTAAGAGGATAATCAGGAGAAGGAACATTAAAAGGCGTTACGCTCAGCCCTTCTCTTGCTCTAGAGGAGCGAGCTATCGAACACACAGCATCATCTCATGTCTCCCTGTGCTAACACGAGCTTCCCTGGGATGAGGGAGGCACGCGTGGATGTGCCACATCACATGTAGGATGGGAAGGGGTGGAAAAGTATCTCCACCGTGGCCCTGGTGGGATGCCAGAGCTCTCCCAAGAAACGCGGGGTGGGAACGGCAGGCTGCAGGGAGCAAACCCCCCCTTCGCAGCATCCCCTGGCACCTGGTGTCAGGCTCTGACGCTCGCGATGGTGCATTTCAGTGCAGGGAAGGCTAAAAGGGAAAATATAAACCAGTCCTGCCTGCAGAGGAGCTCACCACGATGAAACACGCGCTGAGGAAGCACCACGGCCGAGGCAGAAGTGGTAGAAAGCTGGAAAACCAGCTGAAAGCTCAGCACAACGGTGACCCTGTGCCAGGAGAGCAGCTCTGTCACCCACCCCACTTCTAACATCTACCCTCCCATTTTGCCTCCTTGTCTTTTTCTTTGGAAAACACGTATACAAGTACCTGTACAACTAGTCCGGGTCCAGACAGGACCCCACACCACTCCAAGAGCCCTCAGCATTTGCAACTCAATCTAAGCTGCTTCTCTAAGATAACCCAGCCCTTCCCACAGCTGTGGAAACCTTGGTGCTGGCCAAGACATCCATCAAGCAAAGACCTACTCAAGCAATGAAGTCTGCAACTCCTTTCCCATCCCCAACACATCTTGCTTCCACCCCATTTACCCACTGGCACCGCCACGCTCCAACACACGTCAGGACACTGGGTCCCATCACAGGCTTCTTCCGCAGCCCATGTCCCACGCTGAGGACCTCAACGGCCACATATGGCCATCTCCTAAGAGGTCCCAGGTCAAAGCCAGCCCCAGCAAGAACAATTTGGCCACTGCAGGTCCCAAATGGCCACTGCAGGGAACAAATGCAAGCACGGCGAAGGGGAAATGCAAAGCGGAGTGACGGACCACCATGAAAAGGAAAGGCTTTACTTAAAGCAGCGTGTACCATCGGACACGTGTTTATAAACACCGATCTGACAGATCGGCTAATTCATCTTATTGCCTCAAACCACTTGGCTTTGGAGACAAAACCAACAGAGCAACCAACCAACCCAGATAAACGAGAACCCCCAACCTGTGACATGGCAGCGCTGAGCATGAATTAAGTAGTTCTTAGGTCCTTGCTTGCTCCAGAACCACATGTTTAGGAAAGCACATCACCTTTCATGCAGGAGGTCGATTTGTTTTAAACTGGCCTCTGTGGCTGGAAACCCCTTTTTCCTCCCTAAGGAGATGGATGTAACAGCTATAATCCGGTTGCTGCACTGGGCCGGCGTTTCAGGGACAGTGGCTTGTCAGGGTTGAGCCCAAAGCATCAGTGATAAAATCCATGTTCAGAAAGTCACCGGCCCTCCCTTTCCCTGTCCTGGGAACCACTGCTCCTCTGTCCTCCCCTGCTCAGGGGGAGCAATCCCAACCCCTTCAAAGCAAAGTAAAACTGTTTTTTGGCTTGTTAGAGGCCCTTGCAGGCCTGAGAGCAGCTTGTTGGGAAACTCGAGTGCTCGGCACAGCCCTAAACCACGGCTCCTGTTTGAGGCGCGTGGATTGAGGCTGGATTAGGAAAGCCCGGGAGGAGCCTCTAGCTCTGCTCCCACACTGAAAAGGCTGCTTGGCAATCGAGGCAGCTTCATCCCTCCCAGACGTTCGTGCAATCCCTAAGAAGCCGCTACGGTGCCGGGGAAGCGGCGATTTTGTATGTGAAGTTCGACTTGACCCGGGGAGGGTGTAATTGCAGAGCATGTGCTCTGCTTCCCAACGCCGCCGCGGGCAGGAGGGACGAGCTGCCTCCCGCCCTGGCATCAAGAGGAGCCCAACAATACACCTCCACGGGGCAGATGAAGACTCAACAGCAAATGCAGGACAAAAACACCACCATTGACCACCTCTGCCCGGTCAGATGGAGCCTGCAGAGCCCAGAGGTGCCCGGGTGCAGAGCGGGCCCCGGGCAGACAACTCATCTGTGGCTTGAGACAAGTTTAGAGAATCGCTTCAGAAGTTTCCCCTCGTGCAAACACCACATTCCCCCCCCCTCTCTGGCCAAGGCGATGAGCAGGTTTAGTGCAAGACAAATGGGGAACACAGAATAAAACAATATACCAGCCCATACCTGCAGGTGCATCCTTCCTTTCTCTCCGAGCAGCGGGGAGGACGTTGCTCTCTCTCGGTAATTTTCCAACATCCTGTGTTGCAGGCAGATTTATGCACTGATCATAGTTGGAGCTGTTAATAAAAAAGTGCAAAGAAAACGGATTTTACTGTGAAGTGTAAGGGCTGCTTTTCTTCCCGCTTTGCATTATTGTGACTTCCTCTTTTTTTAATCTTTTTTTTTTTTTTTCCTATGATTGACCATGTTTGGGGTTCAAAGCTTTAAAAATAAATCACAGATCTTCTTTCATCTACTATGCATGAGAGAGTCAGAATCATTACATGGCTTAAGTGGATATTTTGGGAGGAACCCCAGACCGAGCAGTTCCTGCTTTAACTGGGAGCCAGAGGGATGAAGCTAATTTGCAAATAATGTTACACACTGGTTTTACTTGAACTCGAGGGAAAAGGCTGCAGTGGCTACTTGTCATTCTTTGTGAGAAATCGAACGAAATGGAAATTGAGTTCACTAGTAAAAAAAAATAATAAATAAAATTATATATACTTTTTTTTTTTCCATAAAAATCTGCAGCAGACCAATTTCCTCCCGCACCAGGGGAACATCCCAGGACTGCAATGAAGCCTTGCCTCAGCACGTACCGCTGCCGGGGAACCGGGGACAAACAGCCCGGCCGTCCTTTCTTCCCCGAGAGCAGATTTTTAACTTGGAAAGCTGCGAGCATCTCTCCAGCTCGACCGGAGCCACCTCTTCCTTACGCAGTTGGAAAGACAACTTTCCCCTTTAGCATCGCAAATGCCCTCCCCCCGGGGAGGGGGAGGGAGGGGGGCTCCGATATCTGCAGCGCTGCATCTTTACCGCGAATTGCCTATCGATGACTTCGTGGCTAATATATACAATGAGAAGCAGAGGAGCTAATATAATGCAATTTTCCATGTTTACTGCATTATTACAGTGGTTGAATCCACTGATTAGTTCCTATTTTTCTTGCCATCTCTTCCCGAGCACCCCTTTTATTTTTGCCCTGCTTATCTGCATACGGACTCATTTCTGCGTAGGGCTGGTGTAACGGCAAGCGGGGCCAAAGCTATCATTTCTCCTCCCTTTCAAATTCAATCTTGCAGACCTCAATCTTCGCGATACCGCTATTATTTTGTCCGTATCTGATCTAATGAGAATCAGCCATTATTTTTGCCTTAAAAAAAAAAAAATAAAATATGGAAAAAACTAATCCGAGGGAAGGATAATGATGGCTGTGGCACTAATGATCCTTGGCATATCTCCTTGCAATGACTCTGGTGCTAAAACAGAGACTGTTTGTTTCCCTCCTCTCTCCACAACTGCAAGACTGACCCCTCACGCAGAGGCAGCTCCCCACCCATAAACAACGTTGCCCCCATCTCCCGGGGGGTCCATTTCACTGCCAACTCTCTCAGCAGCCCTTCTTATTGTCTTAACTTATTTACCCCAAACAGTGGAAAAACAACTCAAGTGGAGCCGGACACTCTCCAACAACACGACTGCAACCCGCTTTGGAAAAGTCTTTGGAAAAGTCTCTTCCCCCGATGGTTATTAATCAAAAAGGGAAGGGAAAGTTTCCTACATATACAGGCGATACCAGGAACTGCTCCTCGTGACTGCTCCCTGAAGATCATGGCAAGACATTTTGCCCCCCAGCTTCCCTGATGCCCCCTACCTCCCAGCTCTGAGAAGACCATCTCACCAGCTGGAGACCATCCACTGAAGCATCAAGCCAAGCTGTTCTGCACGTGCCGACCACACCAGCCAGTAGGGGTTTACTTGGGAGAGGTGAGGGGACAAACTGAGGAATCTCTCTCCTCCCTCCTCCTCCAACCCAAACAGCCAGAGGTTTTTCAAGCAGCCAACGTACCCACCTGCCCTCCTCACTGCACGTCCAGAATCTGCACCACCGCTCTGTGGTTTCAATCTGCACCACGCTCTTCACCTCTGCCTGCAGCCCAGAGAGACCTTCCCGTGCCCCCCCTTCCCCCTAGGAATGTTATAAATAAATCACAGCGCCGCATTCAGCTCTTGGGACCCACGGCACTGGTAGGGCACAGGATCCGGCCCGGATTTACGCAGATGAGACTTGTGGAAATCAAACTGAGCCCTTCCCCACATCCCCCACCGAACGGGCCTGATTCGGGGAAGCCCTTGCCCACATTGACTTGGAGCTCCCAGCTGCCCAAGCTGTAGCGCTGCAGGAGCACCAGCGTTTCTTGGTCTGGCTACAACACAGCCTGTATTATATTTATTATTAATGAAAGATTAAACATTATAAAGAGCATTATTAATTTTAAAGCTACTAATAATTATCAGCTGTCCCTCACTTCACCCTGCAAGCCTGAGAGCTATAATGAAAGAGCAAATTCCAGCCCAGAGCATCTTTAATGGATGCTGCTATGATCCAGAGCACAGCTCTGCAGCTCAGGGCCACAGGCATTTTCTGCCACTGGTGAGGAACCTCAAAGGTCTGCTAATGTGAATGACCATAAAAAGCTGGGGATGGTGGAAAAATAACTCTTTTATCCTTGTCTTTGGAAACAAGGAGTTGCACCAGCCTCCCAGCTCTGCAACACCAAGCTGTCTTCTTGTGCTTGCACCCATATCCTCACGCCGAGAGCTGAGGTTAGCACAGCGACCTGTGTCACAGCAGTCACGGGTGATAGGACCATTTTAGCACCAAGGGAAAGTCTGCATTACAAACTGTTCCCTGCCCTCTTCCTCCCTGGGAAAACACAGCTCTTAGAGGAGCATGAGCCAAATAGAAGTCACAACAGAGCCTTCACAAATGAGTTCTCACAGGGCAGGACTGTCCCTATGACCAGATAACACTCATCTTGCCTCCCAAAAGCGCCATCTGATCCCATCAGACGTGCTCCATCGGGACCAAGAGCAGGGCTATTTCTACCCCAAATCCTCCAGCATCTCAGCAGGACAAGCAGAACAGGAGCCACCAACCCCAGCAGCTCAGGGTGTCAGAAGGGCACCTCTGAGAGTGCAAACATCCTTCGCACACCAGCAGTAACATCCTCCTGCTGGCTCTGGCTCATCGGCACGGATGGTGAATCACATCTCCTTTGTATTTCACTTGGAGGAACAGGGAGAAAGAAGTGTTTTACAGAGGAGAGTCACAAAGAGCCCCTCTTTTGGAAAACAGGCTATTTTTGGTACTATAATCCCTTTCCTGTGGAAAAGGGAGGGAGGCCCAGGAGATTGAGGGAGCTGCTGATACCCAGCGAGGAATCCAGCTGCAGAGCCTGGAGAATAATTCAGGTATCAGAGACCAACAGCTAGGATCAAGACCCACGTTTAAAGACTGTACCAGCCTCAGGACTAAGACCTGTGCTTCAGCACACGTCTGCCCACCCTCCTGCCCACCAACACTGCCATGAGCCATGCCAATTCAAGATGCTGCAGAGCAAGAAGGTGGTGAGGAAGACTTTCTTTGCTTACCCAGATCTTTCCTAAGCATGCAAAGACCTGGCTCCTCATCCAAGTGTTAATTCTCACCCTCTTTCAGGCCAGTTTTTTTGCAGCTTTTCTCCAAATGCAGAATACATTTGAGCGATCAGCACAATGTTTAGCGAGAAAATCGTATGCTACATTTCCGCTTGGCATGATTTTGAAATGGTTAAGCTGTTAAGCCCTGAAAGGGAAGTTTTAAGAATACAGTGGGGGAAAAAAAAAAAAAAAAGAAAGAAAAAAAAAAAAAAAAAAGAAGCCAAACCCAAAAATAAACCAAGAGTGGCAAAATTAGAGTGTGACAAAAAGGAACCATTTGGATGGATCCCTTTCTCCAGAGGAACGGTGCAGGCTGGCTGCTGCTTTCCAGTGTCAGGATCTCTGCAGTTGTGCGGTGCTTGGGCTTCCATTACGAGAGCAGGGAAAATAACAAACTGGAAGTCAATGCTAGCACACAAGAGAGGGAGAAAGTTTTCCTAAGCTGGGATCAAACCTCTCACAAGCTTCTCTAAACCACAGCCACCTTGCCTCTGCACCCCCCCTTTTTGCCCATCTTGCTCTCCCCCGGCAAGGGGGATGCTGTCAGGGCAGGAAGGTGCTGCCTGACGCGCACCCAAACACTTGTGCAAGGACTGGAAATGGCCCAGGTTGGGGAGAGGTCATGGCAGGTACCTAGAAATGCTCCTTTATCCAGATTTTCCAAATGAATCCTTCCAAAGAGATGCAAATCCTGCCCTGGCCCGTGGCTCACCTTCATGCAATACAACCCCAGCGATGCTGGTCCCTCCAAGGATAGTCAGGTTCTGCTTAGGACATTTGAGGGGACAGAGAGGACTCCTCACCTTCACCCCAACCAACTTGCTTTGCACAACGCAGTGACAGCTGAGCAGTCCCTACGTCCCCTGTGTCACTCAGAGATCCCTCCTGAATTATGCATCGCTTTGCTGCTGCACAGACTGACTTGGTGACTTACGCAGCCAGCTACTGGGCTGAAGGACACAACTCCACTCACAACCATTTGACACTGATTTTTACCATAAAATGCAATGCAAGGCTGGATCAAAAGACCTCCCAGAATCCATACACGTGACAATATCCCACTACAGCTGTGACACAAAGCATTAAGGTAATGACAGTGCCAACAGCATTCATACCTGCTACTTTTAGATCCACCCAACCCCGTGCAGCTGAGACAGACAAGGGTTCTTTTCCTCCCACTCCAGCCTCCCCTGGGTGGCTCTGAAGTGTTTGCTATTCAAAGAGTTTTTGGAAGAAAGCTCTCTCTTCCGGGAGGGTTTGGATCAGAGGCATCAGGTTAGGTCACCTACAAAGCTAACGGTGGGAAAAACCTCGCTCCCCAGCATATTCCCGTCTCTGCAGAGGTCAAGCAGGCTCCTGATACGGGCATCTCCTGTCCAGTTCTGTACATTGACCCAGCTCCAGCAGGGCATGATAAAGAAGATGAATAAGAAGCCAGAGACATGCTTTTCCCCCCACCACCTCCCAAAAATTCTCCAGCCTGGGTCCTCCCCTGCCTTTCTGAAGTGCCAGAGGATCTTGCATCGGGCCCATGTAGTCACAGGATGAAACCTGTGACCTGTATCCCCTCCCTGAGGGAGGCAGGGACTCGGGCATCCAACCCATCACCTGCAGCCAACCTGGGAGGTGATTTAAGACTTTCCCAGACAAAGTCAACACCAGCCTGACACACCACTGGCAAAAGCCCTGCTTCAGGAAAATGGACTGTGGCCTCCCAAAGGTCCCTTGTGCCAGCATTTCTGAGTCCAACCTCACAGTCTCCCCTCCTGGATTCACCCCCCTCCACAACTGAAATTGCAATTCCTCTGAAAAGCTCTCTGTCGCTGTAAGTGCAGAATCTCATAACTGAAGCACTGACAAAACCCTGGGATTTAGTTTTTATTGCAAAAGCAAAGCCCCCTCCGCGCATGGCCCTTCCCTAACGACCCACAGCGCCTCCGTAGCTGTCGATTACTCCCGAATCACAGCGCGGTTACGAGACGGGATAGAGCACACAGTGACCTGCAGAGGACTCGGGCTGAGAAAACAGCACGATAAATAATTACTTTATTGCAAGTCAAAGGGCAGCATTTCCACGGATAAAGTTCTCGCAAGGGGGAAGAGAGGCAGGGGGTTATTCGCTCTGCGCTGGTGTTTCCATAGCAAATTGCTCCCACGGTGCTGGCTCAAGGAGCTCTTGCTCCCCATCGCTGTGGGAGGAAGGTGTCCAGGCATCCCCAGCCTCCTCCCTGGGTGCTATTTCTACTTCAGGCCGGGGAAATCATCCTTCTGCATAAGGGGGGTAACAGCACAGCCCTGCCTGCGGTCAGGGATGCACCCAGCCTCCACCACCCACTAATGCGAATGGGCTCCAAGCTCTCTTTTGCTATTTCAACCTTCCTCCATCCCATTTCCAAGTGAGCTCCTGGCATTCGTGGTGCTGGATCTTTAGGAGATGTCACTCAGCCCGCAGAATAATACCTGAACAAGCACACGCCTCCTTCTTCCCTCATCCGAAGAGCCACATTATCAAGTACTGAGTCTCTTTAATGAAATTACCCTGCAAGTGGCCCTACCGCAGCACAGCAAAACAGATGAACAGAGGCTGAAAATAAATCAGCATCTACGGAGGAGGTCCTGCCCATGGGCACTTCAGGGAGAGTATGGGTATTTCTCCACACTGGCAGCCCAATGACTCTCACTGCACTACATGACTTCATGACAAAAGATGCCGAGAAGGTGCCGGAGGACGAAGGGAAACTGTTTTTCCCTTCCTTTTGATTTACACACGCTTCTGATGGCACTGGCTCCTGGACATGTATTTCTCTGTGCTCGGCTACTGCTGAGCATGATAATGTAGAAGCAGAGACCCAGGCACTCGCTGTCTGTGGGCTCCACTGTAGATCAGCAGCGTGATGAGGAAAAGGCTTATTTGCATCGCTGTCATTTGGTACTTGCAGCAGGATGCCAAGAGCGCACCAACGGCCACGGTAAAAAGCATCTGATTTAACCTTCGCGCCCCACACCTTCCTGAACACATTACCCGTCGCAGGGAGGATGCGACGCCAGGTCAACCAGCCCTCCGCACCAGCCCACGATGGAAAGGCCATCAAAAGCCCCTCTCAACTGCCCAGAGCAAAGTCACAGCACCCAGCACTGTCCCCGAGGTGGGGAAGGTTCCTGTGACACCACTCAAGCCACCATAGCCCACAGCAGCCCTTTGGCTCCTCTCTAACGCATCAAGTGTTCAGTCCTCAGCTATGGAGCCGGGAAACACCAGGAGAGCCTGGAAGACGAGCGGCTGCATTACCACGCGTTCATCATCAGGAAGGAGAGCGCACAACTCCACACGAGTGTCCTCCATTGGCTTCAAGGGCACCAACACATTGAAATTCCCAGCTGATCCAGGGCTCTCATTTGCACTTTCATCACAGCCACGGCCAGGAGCTCTGCGAAGGCTTTCCCAGGGAACCCAGGGGTTCCTCTAGGACTGGCAGCCTTGGTTTTCATCTGTGCAGTGCTTTGTGGATGCTCCTGGAGCAGAGCGTGGGAGAGTGATGGGGGGATTTTAGCTATTTATGAATTAGAAGAGTGGTTTACATATTTTAACGGGAAGATAGAGGAGATTTTGTTCCGAATAAGGGCTTTTTTTCCCTTCTTTTTTTCTAAATTGCTTTTCTAATCATTAATACTTCTTGCCACAATGAGCAACCAGGCAATTCCATCATGTTACCTTGGACATACCATGGCAGGCAGCTAATGCTATCGGTCATAAATCATGTCCCTTTCAATCTCCATTATATAGGAAGAGTAAATTTATTATGATGCATGTGTCATTACACACCAATGCCTTTCCATTATCATATAACTGGATACCCCCAAGGTTTATAATTTGCAGTATAATAGTAATTTTTAAAGAACCATTGGTAATCAATAGCACTCAGCATCCCTGTCAGGATCATTTGCAAAACAAATAACAACACTGATCTCAAACAACTTTACAGGAGGGATATTTAATCCCCATGAACTGCATTATATGATGGATAAGTGAGGAATTCTAGACTATGTATCATGTATTTTCCTTGGCTTAAATATCACTTCAATCAATGTTGCTACCGGCTGTACAATGCTGCCTGTGTTTTCACTAAGTAATGCTGAAGTATTGTCTTACAAATAGACATCAGCTACGTGCCGGGCACCAAAGCCACATGGCAGCTCCTCGGGGGCACGAGGAGGGGGGCAAGGCAGAGCGGTGAGATACCCACCACGATGCCGTGTGGGGAGTACATGGCAGCAGGCGATGCTGGGGCACAGAGAGCTGCCGGGGACCCCACAAACGGGGCACTGAGGGATCCCAGCAGACTTCTACCCTCACTGGGGTGGGGGGTGAGCACAGGCGATGCTCAGCCCCATCCTTGCAGGACTCAAGCCCAGCAGAGGTGATGCTCCCTCCCGGGGAGGGTTTGCTCGGCGAAGCTCACCAAGACACAGACCGGTCCTCATTACCAGAGCCCCCAGCACAGCCTCCACACCAAAATCAAATCACCAGCAGGACGAGGTGCTGTTTTCAGCCCCTTGTCGATACAGAGCTCGGGTTTAACCAAGTTACTACCTATAACTCTACAGAAGCAGTAGGTAACATTATTTAATAAGAGTTTCAGCCACCTGCCTCATTAGCTAACAGACAGACCTTAAGGACAACAAACAGAGGCTCAATTTACTTATTGCTTTTCCTTCTCCTTCAGCATGTACCACCAGAGGCTGTAATTGGGACAGTAACTTTGTCCCCACCGCCCCTGCCCCGGCTGCAGTCAGTCTGTCTCAAGTCCCTCCACATCCCAGGCCACGATAACCTTTGATGGAGCTATTACATATAAAAAAAAAATTGAGACAGAAGCAGTTGACCCAGCAGGACCTTGTGCAACCAGCACATGGGGAGGGACTCCCAGGGACAGCACTGATGATGGGTCCCCACGTGTAGCTGGCCGTGATGCAGCCCTCGAGACAACCCAGGCATCCAACCCAGGGCTCCCTAACAAACATCTCCAGGGCCAGATTAAAGTCAGCCCCTATGTCTGTGCTCCAGCACCTTGTTATCGAGGAGCCCGCGTTACCTGTTGCACGGCCAAGAGCCGGCCAGCACCTACATCTTTCCTTATAGCCGGCTTTCCCAGGCATGAAATCCACATTTAAATTTTTCTACGCAGGTTTCTGCCTCTTGGGAGCTCTCCGGCAGAGCCCTATCTCCCTACTTGCAGCTGGAGACACCTTTAGCGAAATCTTCAGCTCCTACTGATGTGGAAAAATTCATGCATTTCTCTCCGCGTGTAAGCGCCGGGTCTGGCGTTCACGGCACTTCCCAGCGATAAGCCCCAAATCGCTCATCGCTAGAAACCCCGCACTTCGGTAAGGATGGCCAGAGTTGGGATATAAAAAAAATAATAAACACCCTTGGACCCAAACTAAACACTTCAGCTGCTGGAGATTACAGAATCCCATTTAACAATATCAGAGAGCGTTTTCCGCAGAAGAAACATCTTCAACCTGGCTATAGGAAGCCAGGAAAATTAAATATTTTTGGAGGAAGCAGAAACCCACAGAGTTTTTCTTATTTTGGTTCACTTGTAGAGACAAACATGTTTTAGAAATGGGATTATATGGGGCGTCCTGGCACCCCTTCCTGCTCAGCAGCACCTCGGCTGGTCTGCAAGCTCCTGGGCTGCCCCAAGGAAAATACCACTAATGAAAATAGGGCTATTTTTAAAGCTAGAAGGACAAATTCTCCTCCCAGTTACACCAGTGACCTCATGACTCTCCACAAGGTTGGGCAGGCAGGCGCAGCTCTGATTTGGGGCTATTTTGAGCATCCTCCGGAGTCACTGGGCACCCAGCGGGCAGAAAGCACAGAGGAGCAGGATGAGGCCCTTCCCTCCAAACAGTCAGACCCAACACGTTAAGACACAGATAATTTTCACCAACTAGAGGGTAAAATGAATCCCCCTGTTTAAATAAGGCATTTTAATTAAAACCCTCCAGCCAGCCTGGGGACGGAGAAGGGGCACAGCCACTTCCTCCCATCTGGACATGGACCTGAGCGGTGCTGGTGCCCCCACTGCCATCCCTGCCCGAGCACTGCACCTGCCCATGGAGGTCAGGGCTCTTCCACAGACGAAGTAGTTAAATGGTTTATATATCACTATCTCTTTTAATTTAAAGAAGGTGGAATTCCTGTAGACTGACCTGCTCTCCCCAACACGTTTTTCTTTTTTATTTTACTCTTCCACCCACAGTTCCACGGGGCTGTCATCCAGCACGGCCTCAGAGCTTCACAAGCACAATCCACGCTGGTCAATGGATGGAGACCTCCAGGAAAGCCCAGATGATGCAGAGTGATGAGGAAGGACCTTTCACTCTCTCTGTCTCTCAAGTGCCTGGGTTATGGCACGGCTGAAGGGATATCACATGTCCAAAGGGATGCAGAGCCACCTGGGATGACACGACCTGCCTTGTCACCAGACCCAACCTGTTCGTGTCACCCTTTTTGGGAGCAGCCACATTTGAGCTGCTGGTGACACCAATAAAAATAATACCCGGGGCAAGCTCTGCAAGGTAAGACACAACCAACATGCTATTCTCTACCGATGTGCTCAGACACAACCCAAAACCTCCAAGAGCATCAGGCTGGGAAGAATTTCCCAGCTCATGAGGTGCAGGGAAGATCCTACCACAAGGCTCAGGCCTTCACCCCACTGCTGTGCCCAGCTCCCACGTGTCCCAGGGGGCTGCACACCAGCTTCATTATGATCAAACGATCAATGAATGATGAGAGCAACCAGCAATTCTACTCAAATTCTCACGCTGGAGACCAGGGAACCCAACACCCCTGCCTGTGGTGCAAGGGGAGCGTGGAGACATCCGCGGGCAGGGAGGGAAGATCTCTCCATCGCACTGCAGAAGCCTAAAGATGGAAAACGCTTACAGCTGTGTACGCATCCATATGCATAAGAGAACAGGCCCTGATCCAGCACACGCTTACGTCAATCTGCCGTCACCGAGATTTAGGAGAACATTTAAAATTAAGCAAAAATTTCCTTGCGCTGCAAAACTAAGGACAAAGAAAGGAAATAAGTCTGGTGGGTAGAGCAGGAGTCGAAGGACTTGGTCCCAGCACAGACTCCAGCACCAGCGCCCCAGGTAACCCCAGGAATGTCACTTCACCTCCAGGTTCACCCAGGGAATGTAGCTGCCACTTCTCCAGGCGTCATTCCCCTCCCAGCTACAAGGGGCTCTCAGATGGTCACAAAAAGCCTGACCAGTTTTGAAGGCTGGTCCTGGTCCCACCAGGTTTCCATGGCCGGCTCTTTACGTGCTGTTTGCAGAAGAGCGGGTCACCTGTATCTCAGCAGGTCCAAGGAGCCCCACAAGCCTTGGCTCCGAGGAGATGCCAATAGTCTAAACCACACAAGAAAGTAAATAATCAGAATGGGAACTAGTAATTCTCATTGAGACAAAGAGGAATAGAGCAGGAAGAAAGTTAGGTGTGGTTTGGTTTTGTTCTTCTTTTTTCTTAAAGCCAGTGTGGAATTAGAGAACCTACAACTGAGTTGACAACTGGAAAGGAATTTAATACAAAAGAGGACTTTTCCGTAAAACCATTAGTGAAGCTCAAGATGAACAAACTGACCCACAGAGTGAACAACGTGACAAGCTTCCCTGACGGGGGGGTGATGTTCACTTTGCTTATAAGCATTATGGTTGGACTCGATCTTAAAGGTCTTTTCCAACCTAAATGAGTCCACAGTTTCTTGGGGAGCTTTAAGAATTGCATCCCACAGACTTATTTCCCCTTCTTTCTTTAAAGATGAAGCAGCGACACAAACTCCACAGCTTTATTTCTGCTCCTTTGTGAATTGGGACACCTGTTGAAACGTGTTGAGTTACTGGAGTTCTCCTATAACTCCTCTGTGGTAGACGTTCTCCAGCAAAAGTCACATTGGTCCTGCGCTTCAGCATTTCCCTGAAGAAGGTAAATAGGAGCCAGGCTGAGTGAGCAAACCAGGATGGGCTCAGCTGGGTGTCCAGCCCTCCCCCCCAACCTGTTTGCACCCCGGTTTCAGTCCTACCTGCCCAAAGAGCTGGGCAGACGCACAGCTCGATCCCACTCCCACCTCATGTCCTGCTCCACCACAGTTTGCAAAGCAAAGCACGGCCTTTTCCCAGCATCGACCAAGTCCCCGCAGCCCCCAGGGACAGAGGCTCAAACCCAGACAGCATGAAAGTTCAATGGTGCCATAAAACACAAGAGAGAGGTTTGAACTCCTGGATTTTTAAACAGAAAGCCACTTCCAGCAGCTCTCCGTCCCCCCGGGCCAGGCGCCAGACCTCGCAATTCACTGCTCAGCGCCGCCTTCCCAGCAGAAGGCGGCTGGAAGAGACACTCCTGCAGTGCCTGCCTCCATCCCCAGGAGTTAATCGGCTCGGTGACACCAGCGGTCACGTCCCTCGTCCCGCCAGCCCTGACGGATGATGCCCTGTCTGTCACCCTGGCTGCGTCTGCCCACAGCCTTGGTACCTGCGGTGTCCCCAGCAGGGGCAGAACCAGCAGCGGGGGTACGGGGCTCGTCTCCGAGCCACATCCTGGGGCAGGAGTAAAGCAGAAGCAGGTATTTTTATACCCCAAACCGGATGTTCAATACCATTTTAAAAAAAAATAATAATTTCCCTTTTATTTTTTTTCTTTTGCACTGCTTTAACTTGACTCTTTTCACGATGAGAGCTCAGAAGGGTGGGTGGGGAGTCCCCCTTCAGCGCTGCTCCACATGCACCCCCCCCCCAGCTTTTACTCCAGGCACAAGCTTCTCACAGCAAGGAAAATAAACTACTTCAATTCCTCAGCCGTCCCAGGCTTTTCCCTTGTGGTCAGACTGACCGGCTGCCCAGCCCAGAGAAGGAAGAGTTAATTAATAACGTCGCAAGATGAGCACTTGGGCCACGCAGTCACCATCTCCCACCAGAATACCCTGGGGGAGCACCAGCACTAACGGCACCAGCACTGAGCCCAAGTCAAGGCTTTTTCCCTCCGACAACGCTCTATGGCAACAACTTTATTTTGATGATACCGGATGATTAATGCTTACAGCCGCTGTCATCTCCTTTGATAGATTTTTGGGGCTGTGGAGTGACATTTGCTCAATGCACCGTTCTTGAAAAGCGGCGCTCATCGCGGCGGAGAGGAGAGGAGAGGAGATGCTCCGGGCATCCAGCCGTCGGGAACCGGACTCTCTGCCCGGCTGCAGGTGGCCAGGGGAGCTTCTTTGAGGAATACGGGGATGCTTACGGAAAGCCTAGCCTGGTAAAGGCTACAGGGCAAGAGGATGGTGTGTTAAACAGCCAGAGTGGTAAGAAACGGTGAGATTTTGTCTCATTCAGTAGAAAGAGAAGAGAGACGTTGGTTACAAGCATCACAGCCACGAGCCGTAGCGGAGCCTGCTGTTTTGCCACAAACAGGCTGGAAGAGCAGAGCCCGAGCTGAGACTCTCCAGGGCTGAGCTGCAGCCGCACCGAGCTCTCGCAGCTGCTCTTGAAGCCAAAGAGCATCCAAAAATCAGAACGATCAATCAGTAAAACAAGACACAGACAAATGTCTTCACCTTAGCATTCAGCAGTGGGGGAAAAAAAAAACACCCACCAAACTTGGAAACCTTCAGCTCAACTCCTGTGCCCACCAAGTTCCCCCCCACCTGTAACACAAGGACCAGAATCATCTACCTCACCCGGCTGCTGCCAGGTTTTCCTAATCAATCAGCTCATTAATTCATGCAAAGCATGAGATAGACAGCAGATGGATGGCTTTACACGACAGTCTTTTCTACAGTGAAATATTTCTACTTAATTCTCCGCCAGCGGCTGCCCGCCCGCTCCTGTCTCCCCAGCCCAGAGGGGTCTGGGATCACCGGGGACGGAGCGGTGGGGTCTCCCCTAGACCCCAACGGCACCCAGTGGGATTCCCTGGCTGGAGACACCCCTTTCGCCAGGCTTCTTACGGATTTGATTTTCACCTCGTCATATTTAAAAGCTGTCTCAGGAGCGTAATGATTTTAAATTCACTCACCGCCGCAGTCAATCAATGGAGCGGCGGCGGCTGCGAGTGCCTCGGTGATGAATGGGGCTCTCGAGGCGGCACCACTCGCCTCCAAGCGAGAGGAGAGCGTGGGCAGAGGGTGGGGAAGAGAAGAAAAGCCAGGAAACAAGAATTAAAAAGGAAGAAGTGGGGCGAGAGGGTAGGAAAGTCCAACTCACTGCAAACTTAGGACAAGTGTTTGCGGCTTGCAGGGAGCAGTCTTGGCTGGGGTTAGTCTCCCCAGTCTGTTATTTATCATCCTATACTTGTAACAAATGTATAATCAGCTTATTTAAGATAGGTGCTAACCCCAAACCTGGCTTGTGCAGAGGTCCGGAGCCCCAGCCAGCACCCTCCACGTGTGCCCTGACCCGGCTTTCCTTTCCAGGAGGAGCTGAGGAGCAGACACCCGAGAGCAGATCTGGAGAGTATATCTTCCCTCGGGACAAAGCGATAAAGGGCACAGAGGTGAAGGTGTTACCCCTCAGCTCTTCCCCTGCAGCAGCAGACAGACAGACAGGACCCCCACGGGGTGACACACAGGACCCTGTGCCTCCCCATCCCTGAGCATCTTCGGGTGCTGACAGCGGAGAGGAGCAGCACCGAGTGCTCACATCCAGCCCAGAGACCACAGAGGGACGGGAGCGCCCGTCCCTGCAACCACCATGAGCTTCCAGGGAGGGGAAAAACCCAAAACAGTTAAATACACACACAAATCCCCCTGCTCGGGGGAGCCCAAAGGACCTAATCCTGCTCCAGTCACGCCAGAGGATGCTGCGCGGCATTTGAAAGGAGCCACTTCACATCTGGGCTCTTTCTCTCCCTCTTTCTCCAATTACAGGGTCAGGTCAGCGCTGTGCAGCCTGCGAGCGTAAAAAATGTTCATAATACTGAAAACTGGTATCAGCAGAGAAGTTCACAGCTGGGTGTCATGAGTCCCACAAAGCAGAGAGGGGACAGAGTCAAAAAAAAACCCCAAACCACACAACACCAGCAAAATAAGAGGCAGTAAAAGTAAATTGATGATGTTGCTCCAATCTGAGCAAACACTAATTAAGAATGTGTAATTGAATTAATGCATTATTTAGAAACCCCAGCAAATCCTGAGCGGGGCTATAAACACATTATAGGCTTCTTTTGACATCACATATATCTCACGCCTCACTACCCGCAATTTATCACCAGAATCTCCAGATTTATTTACGTCCTTGTCACTCACCATCGTTTTGCATTTATCCCGTACCTCTACATCCTCCGTTCCTCACACCCCAGTGCTCCATACGGGGCAGCGACGACCATTTGATAGCCAAAGCCGTGTAATAAATTAGCTCAGCTTCTCAGCTGCTTCCCCTCCCCGCGCCCAGCAGCCACAGGTCTGGGTCTAATTTGTGGAGAGCCTGAGAAAACATCCAATGCCTCAATAAAGAACAAATCGTCCTTCTAGAAATATATCTTTTTATTTTTTTTCCCCCCCCTACAGCCTCAAGTGTTGGTTTACTCCCCGTTACACTGGGAAAGGCCCTGCACAAGCAGGATCTAAGCCTGGCCCAGAATAGGTCGAGAAACTGGTATCATCACACCCTGGAAATAGAGGAAAACAGCATCTTGGGGAAAAGCGGGGGGGAAGTCAGCCCCTCAAAGGTTTCACAGCAGATTTTTTTTTTACCTCTGAAAGGTCCCGAGATACTGCATTTGCAGCTGGGACAGTTTACTAGTGCTACGGGTATTTAGCAAGAGGCTTTACATACATTATTCTTCCCTCCTCCTGAGCCCTTCACAGCAAGGCTTACAGTTCTTACTACACCTGGGTTTCTAGGAAGAGGCACAAATACTCCAGAAGGAAAAGAAAGAAACACAATGGAATTGTTTAAAAACAGCTAAAGACGCTTGTAAGGAAAGCAGCGTGAGAAAACAACGCGGGTGAATCTGAGTTCACGCACACACACCTCAAGGAAAGGGAAAAAACCTTTTTTTTCCCCCCCCCCTTAAGCAGCATTAAAGTCTTGTACTTTGGTGCGAGCACACACTGGAGCAAAACACACATGCTGTTTATAAAACATATTGGGAGACTTTTCCCTAAAAGATGCCATACATAAAGTGTAAAACATTACATAAAGTGTAAAATTTTATTACCTCTGCATGTCCATTTTACAAAGACAGACACAAACAAGTTGCCAAATCTGCCTGCAGTTTGACTCCATTAAACCCAATGAATGAGTTTGGCCCACAAAAAACTCTGCACTTACTGTAATAAAGCTAAAAGCTGATAGCAGCTGATACAGTAAAACACATTTCCATACGCTTATTCCTGCTGATTTAAAAACATGAGTGAGCTACAGGGATTGCCCTTGCCCAGCTCCTAAAGAAATGCGGAGATGGGGGAGGAAAAAAAAACCAAATCCAAATCTTGGAGTTTTTCCCTCCGGTTCCCCCTAAGCACAAAGGGGAGAGGGATGGGGGAAACCAGGGGGGTTGTGCTCATTTGGCTTTCTTCATCAAGAGCCCTGAATACATAGGGCATAGGTGTTTGAACAGAACACCTTGCCGACGGTCTGGTCCCCAAACTGGGCAGGAACCCCACAGCAGGAACGAGGGTCACAGCTCTGGACCCTGTCCTGGGACACCCACTTCTGGTCCCCAGAGGGGAGAAGGTGCCCAGGCTCCCGGGGGCAGGGATGCGGGATGCTCTGGTCCCCACGGCAGCGGCCACAATTTCGTTTGCAGAGGGCTCTTCCTCATGATCAGTGGTTCTCCAGCCACTGGGTCATCTCAAATTGTACCTTGAGCCCCACATCGCAGGGGACCGTGCCAGATCCCAGTGACAGACTGTAAGCCTCCCCTGATCGATAGGGGGGTTTTCTTGTTTTTTGTGGAGTTTGGTTTTTTCCAAGCACCCAGCTTTCTCTCAGAACCCCACTCCCACCTCCTCCTCCGGCTCCCTTACACAGGCTGGCGCCCTCCCTGCACCCCCAGGGCTGCCTCCTCCAGACCCTCCTGCCCCAGCTCCTCGTGGTGCACGGGGGCTCCGGGTCCCCCTCAGCTGGACCCGACTTCCACATTACCTTTCCTACATACTTATTATTATTTGCTTCTATTACAGGGATGTCTCGGGGACCCAGATGACCCTCGTGCGAGGGGCTGCACACACATTCACCACTCCAGCAACCAAGCTAGATCTCATGTATCATTTCATGCTCTTTCTCCTCACGGACCCCCTACCATCCTACCTGCCACCATCCTCCTGGGGGTGTAGCAGACACAGGACCGAGGCTCGGGGTCTCCACTCCAGCCCCCTCACCCCAAGGTCCCCACAGCTTTCACAGATCTGCCTCCTTCCTCACCCACACTTTGGGGCCACGCACACAGCTCCGTAGCTGCCCCGCCGAGGTCCTCTCCACCCCACCAGCCTCCTCGGGGCCCACTTTGCTGCTGGCCATCACACCTCCACCTCACCACACTCAGCCCCAATGCTGCCCCACCATTGGGCTCGCTCAGACTCTGCCCCAGGCCCTGGGATCATAACACCAAAAGCAAAAGTAATCCAGCAACCACAGCAGATCATACAAAACACCACTGACGGCCGTGCTCCCAGCTCATACCCCCTCACAGCCCCTCTGATAGCTTCCCCCCCCGACCTCAGAGCCTTTGCTGATGGCTCCACTGGCCACCTCCCCACCACCAGCAGCAGCTCAGAAAGACACAGCCTACCTGCAGTAAGCCCCACATCCTCTCCTCCCGAGGCTCCTCGCTGCCCTGCAGCGGCTCCTTCTCAAGTCCCTCTGCTCCACCAGGCTTCCCAGTGCCCTTTGCTGAGAAACCACCTAATCCCAGGCTTTTGCTACACCTGGAGTTAACACCAATTCACAGCTGAGTGCCTGCAGCTGGGATGCTGCGGGTGTTGCTGTGGCTTTCCTTGGGGTGAAAGCCCAGCCCTGGAGCAGCCGGCAGAGAATCTCCACCCGGACCAGCACGGCTGGGATGCACCGGCTGCTGCTTTCTGTGTCCCTCTGGGACACGGGGCCTCACTGACGTAACCCACTCGCTTGTCCCCGGCAAGTTCCCTATTTATAGGGAAAAAATTGCCCAAGGATGGGGTTGAGACTTTACAAACAGGCAGGAGGGCGCTGGGCTCTCCAGGGCAGGGACCGCGTCTCCTGTCCCTGTCGCAGCTCCTCGAACCTCAGCGCTACATCCAGAGCTCGACTCGGCAACCTCGGAAGCACTGGCCACCTCCTTCTGTTTGCATGCGTTGCACCATCCTATATATAGTATACGATGGGAGAAGCGAAATAAATAATCCATAGCTCATAATAATAAACCTTGCACCTTGAACAAGCCAAGAGCCTGACCTTTCGTAGTGAAGCCGTCCTGGTGAGAGGTTAGATCCCGTGTCTTCTGATCATCAAACAGGAAAGCATTAGCCAGACAGGGAGAACAAGCTCTTATCTAGACCTGATTTCTCTCCCCTCCAGGGGATCCTGTAGGATATTTCAGTTCTCTCTCGCTCGCTGTATGACTCTGCCCTCCCCCAGTTGCTTGAAATCAGCCAAATTCACAATCTAATCTGGCCGGGAGTCAAAGGGGAGAAAAATCAAGTCCTAATGCAGTGACTACTTTGAATGGGGAATTGAAGCCAATCAGAAAGGCATTATTGATCCCTGCTCGGAGCACCTCGGTCAGGGAAGGGAAGGGAAGGGAAAGGCAAGGAGAGGGGCTGGCAGCCGCAGCGCTGCCCACCGCAGCCAGCCGGGGCTGCCCTGCCAGGCCTGCGGCTTCCCCAGCGCTCGCCCGGGCTGGCAGCCGGCGAGAGGGGGTAGCCAGCCCCGTCCGGTGCCTGTGGGTGCAGGCAGGGAGAGCACACGCCACCCACTCCCGTGCCGGCACGGGCGAGCACCCACGGCGCGCGCTAGCCCACGTGTGTGCCAGAGCGTGACCCGTGGGCTACCCACCGCCGTGGGGTTTGTGCGCAAACACTCCCAGCGCCCGTGGCTTTGGAACGGACCCATCTGCGAGAGCGTGGAACGGGGGGTGTGTGTGTGTGTGTGTGTGTGTGCGTGTGTGAAATACACGCATTTCGGCAGCGTTCGTGCAGGGCAGCCCGGCGTGAGACCCGCTGCAGGGCAGGGAAAGGGGTGTGCGTGTGGGTGTATGTGTGTACCCGTGTGCGTGTCCCAGCTGCCTGCCTGCGTGACCTGGACCCCCGCAGCGGGCAGGGAGGGACCGGGGGTGGCTCCCCCCGGGGCCGGTGCGGCAGAGGCCGGGGAGCAGCCGGCCGGGGCTGGGCTCAGCTCCGGGCATCCCTGGGCGAGCTCCCGGTGCTTCGGCCGGCGGGAGCGCTGGCTGCACCTTCCTCCGCCTTATGTAACGGCGGCGGGGACACAGCGGGGAA
>VXAK01008771.1:20470-31836 GCA_013399435.1 Arenaria interpres | reverse complement strand
GCTCCAGGCCCCTCATCATTTTTTTCTTCCTGGTTTTCAGGATTTCAGAAATGTTAGCTCTCATCCTTAGCTGTCTTCCTTTCTTAGGTAAGAGGAAGAAAACAAGTTTCCTGCTTTTTCAGTTGTCAATTAGTTTCTTGAGCTATCCTTAACCAGGTAACTGACTAAACTGAACAGAAGAAATACTCTTTCTGCTTCTGCAGAGCAGGCTCCTGTTGAAGCCAGGACCTTACCAGGACCTGGTCCTTGCCAGGACCAGCCTCTCGCCAGCACTGGCTGCTGAAGCCTCAGACCAAAGCACCCTGTGTCAGGAGACCCACACTGCAACATGAGTGACTTTACAGCTGCGTTAAACTCTGGCTGCTGTGGGTCATATTTAATTATAACTAGCCTTTTTTTTTTTCTTTGCCACAAGAGTAAATACAATTAAACAACTCCAATGATTTTAGGGTTTTTTGGGCGAGCGGTGCCAAGAGCTGGGGTAATAGGTATCGGCACGGCAAATCCTCCTCATGAAGACAAAAAGCACCTTGGTGCAAATCTCCTACGGAAAAGAGTTTTGTCCAGGTCCTGGCTGGGAGGGGTGTCTCCCACCAGCCTGGTGAAGGTCTGTCTAAATGAAGGACCGTCATTAAAAGGCTTTTCATCAAAATCCGTGTGATTTGCAGAAGCAACGAGGACATCTAGTGGGGAAGGGCATTATTCACACTAAGAGGGAAATGGTAATTAACGCTGCAGGCCAGCAGGTAATGAGCACTTGGGAGGGATTTTTCCAAGGAGGAATCACCACCATTGTTGCTAGAGGCTGGAAAGGCACCAACAACGAACGTTTTTGAAAGTCTGTCCCAATGATTTGTAAATGTTACGTGACCCCAAGTTTCTAGGGAAGTGCTGAGACCTGCCCTGTTATTTTTCATTGTTTTAAACACCGAGGTGTCAAACTTGCTTGTTCCAGCCTGAAAAATGATGGGTTAAAGGAGCAGAAGGAAGGGATCTCACTGTTGAGCTTAACTCTGTCTTTTGCCCATTTTGTACGACGGAGATTAACATTACACGCTTACGGAAACGCCAAGTAATGGCATACACTGGGTATTCCTCTGCTGCAATCCTACGTTAGCCGTGAAAAGCTGAGAAATCTGAATTTTTATGCCAGTAGTCCGTGTCTGTGTGCTTCTAAAGAAGGGTTTGCCAACAAATGAAGAGAAGTTAAAGGAGAAGGTATTTCCCTAGAAATCTGGAAAGGCAATAGCCGTTTTTATAGTCCTGATAAGAATCACAGAATCACAGAATCTTCTCGGTTGGAAGGGACCTTAAAGATCATCTTGTCCAACCATCAACCTAATTTTGACAAAAATAAACACCCACACAACAAACAAAAAGCAACACCATCACTAAACCATATCTTCCAGCACCACATCAACCCGTCTTTTGAACACCTCCAGGGATGGGGCCTCAACCCCCTCCCTGGGCAGCCCATTCCAATGGCTGATCACCCTTTCCATGAAAAAATTCTTCCTAATATCCAGCCTNTCTAACCTGGACACAGTACTGGAGGTGGGGCCTCACCAGTGCCCAGTACAGGGGGACCATCACCTCCCGAGTCCTACTCGCCACACTGTTCCTGATCCAGGCCAGGATGAAAAGTGATCAAAGAAGAAAGTGATCAAAGGGAATGATAAGCCTTCCATGGCTTATCGTGGGATAAGTGTGAGACTAACATGGGGGAGCCCACAGTACAGTACCGAGAAAACCTGTTACCACCGGAGTCAGCAAGGAGAGGCTGAAAAACCAAGTGAGTTTAAGGCTTATTTAAGGCTGGGAGTTTAAGGTTTACTTTCCTTTTGCAAATCAAAGTGCATGAGGTCTACCCAAAGGCATCCTGTTTTGAAAATACTGTTTTGGGTCCAGGGCAAAGCCTTTAGACTGTGCCGGTTAAATTTCCTCCAAGATCCAGCTTCTCTACAGGAAACAGAGGCAGAAGCAGCTTCCAGGGGCTCCCCCGGGAGAGGTGGCAGCCAGAGGGTATTGGCAGGGCCGCCCGATCCCACAAACTGTGCAAAAGGCATGGCCTGGGAACCTGAGAAAACTGCCTTTTCAGTCTTGAACTATAACAGACCTGAAATCAAATAGGGAATATCCTCGGGCAATATGTAGAAAAGAATGTCTAGCTTTCACTGACTTAAGGAAATCTCTTAAAAAGAAGGGATTCCTATGGCTGCAAAGAAAATTTAGAAAACATGCCCCATTTAAAAAAAAAATAAATTAATCAAGGCCTTAAATAATGAGTACAGTTACACAGACAGCTAAAGCGTTCCTCAGTTTAGGCTTGTTCATCAAAACCTAACACTAATAGAGAACTCCTGGATTGTTCAGGATTACTGTAATGTTCAGCCTAAATCTCAAAAGTATTGAAGTATTGAAATATTTTCTCTGGGAGTGTATTAAATAGGCAATTTAATAAAATAAATGGTCTTGTGTCTCACAATATCCCTTTCAGCCACTGCGGAAAGCTTGCAGATCCTGCACAGCTCCCTGCCGGATGAACTTCAACAAAGGCCAGTGTAGGGTGCTGCACCTGGGGAGGAATAACCCCCTGCACCAGGACAGGTTGGGGGTGACCTGCTGGAGAGCAGCTCTGTGGAGAAAGACCTGGGAGTCCTGGTGGACAACAGGATGCCCATGAGCCAGCAATGTGTGCCCTTGTGGCCAAGAAGGCCAATGGCATCCTGGGGGGCATCAGGAAGAGTGTGAGCAGCAGGTGGAGGGAGGTCATCCTGCCCCTCTGCTCTGCCCTGGGGAGGCCCCATCTAGAGCACTGGGACCAGTTCTGGGCCTCCCAGTTCCAGAAGGACAGGCAACTGCTGGAGAGGGGACAGCAGAGGGCTACAAAGATGCTGAGGGGCCTGGAGCATCTCTCTTATGAGGAGAGGCTGAGGGACTTGGGGCTTTTTAGCCTGGAGAAGAGAAGGCTGAGGGGGGATCTGATCAATGCTTATAAATACTTCAAGGGAGGGTGTCAGGAGGATGGGGCCGGTCTTTTTTCAGTGGTGCCCAGGGACAGGACAAAAGGAAAGGGCACAAACTTGAATGTAAGAAGTTCCACCTAAACCTGAGGAGGAACTTCTTTCCTGTGAGGGTGGCAGAGCCCTGGAAGAGGCTGCCCAGGGAGGTGGTGGAGTCTCCTTCTCTGGAGACATTCAAACCCACCTGGACACGTGGAGGGATACTGAATCCTCCTCATCCATGCACTGCAGATGCCCAGAGAAACAGGAGAAAGCAGGAGGGCCTTTCTGAAGTAATTCCCACTGCGACAGCTTCTTTTAAAGCAAATTGCCTTCATGAGCAGTTCCCAGCATCCCAAGTTCTTGCGGTCCTACAACACAGTTTTACTCATTATATTTACATGTCTTGTTTGTCTTGCAGTTTGGTGCTTTGTTAAAGCTTTATTGGGACACTAACCTGAAACTTGGCAAAAAGTCACGCACAGACAAAGCAAAGATGCAACTGCTGGAAGAGGACAACAAATAATCCCTGCCAGCACTGAGTTGTGGTTGCTCAGAGTAGAGCAAAGTGGACTGCATGGAAATAGCGAGACATATCAAACAGGCAATCACGTCTGCGTTTGAGCGCCTTGAAGTAGTCTCTTCTAGCCTCCAAATGCCAGATCTGGACCCTAAAAAACCAGTTTCCAGCATTGTCTCTTTGGCCAGAACGATACCAGTATTTCAGACTCCTCGTATACGTGCATATGTATTTATTTTCTCTTTTCAAACGCCTACACCAGTACCCACCTTGGGGCTTTCGGACAGCAAGAGATACACGTGCAGCAGCGCTGCCCTCTGCCTAGTATGCGTACAGAGAGTGGTCACCTCTGGCCATCTTAGATGGGCCAGCTCACGTCTTACAGCTCCCAGTAACTTGCAGGCGACCTTGAATGTTACTGACCACACGCCTTCCAGTCCCACCCCTCCTTTCCGTTAATGTTATCGCTCAGTGTGCAGACTCAGGGCTCCCTTTTCCTCCACACAACTGGGGAAATCTCCACTTGCCACTCGAGGGGACTAACTAAAGCAGCAGTGCTCCTTTTTTACCAGCCACGACTTATTTTTGTCCCCACCACATGCCCATAAAGCCCAAGCCAGCGCACAGGAAGGAGGAAAGAAATTAAAACAAAAGCTCCCTTTAATCTGTCTTTTTTTTCAGGAACAGCGTGGTGAGCAGGACCCGAGAGGTGATGGTCCCCCTGTACTGGGCACTGGTGAGGCCTCACCTCGAGTACTGTGTCCAGTTTTGGGCCCCTTACCACAAAAAAGACATTGAGGTGCTGGAGCGGGTCCAGAGAAGGGCAAAGGAGCTGGTGAGGGGTCTGGAGAACAAGTCTTATGAGGAGAGGCTGAGGGAGCTGGGGTTGTTCAGCCTGAAGAAGAGGAGGCTGAGGGGAGACCTTCTCGCGCTCTTTAACCACCTGAAGATGTAGAGAAGTGGGGGTTGGTCTCGTCTCCCAAGTCACAGGAGATAGGACAAGGGGAAATGGCCTCAAGTTGCGCCAGGGGAGGTTTAGATTGGATATTAGGAAACATTTCTTCACAGAAAGGGTTATCAAGCCTTGGAATGGGCTGCCCAGGGAAGTGGTTGAGGCACCATCCCTGGAGGAGTTCAAAAGACGGGTTGACATGGTCCTCAAGAATATGGTTTAGTGATTTAAGATTAAATTCATTTACCTCAAGAGGCTCCATCTTCATAGTCCACTTCATTCGTAACTCCCTGATCTGTATGTTCACAGCTGAATCTGCAAGTGAGACAACACTATGGTTTGAGCACAAAGCTGCAGAGACCTTGATGTTACGAAAGCACACGGGGTGTAACTTTGCATTTCAACTATTTAGATAAGAACATGCCACCTATTCTATTACTCTTTACAAAGGCTCAGGTTTAATCATTGACGTGCCGAAAGGAGGTAAGCCTTCATTCTTGCAATAACTCTCTACTGCTTGTGCTGAGGTGAAGGCTCCTGAAGGAATAGAGCTGTCGTAATCATTCGCCAGCTCCTCGCAGCCTTTCTTAAGAAACAGACCTTCACGGGTTGACCATGCGCTGTCCTGACCCACCTCACCCATCAGCCTTTTGCTAAGTGAGTGAATTTTTGTTTTCCCAAATTGGATGGTTTTCCCAATTCTTTTCAACAGATGTAGAAATCATCCTCAAAAAAGTAACCAGTGAGATCCAGAATGGCGATCCAGCTTTGAACCAGTGCTCTTCCTTAGCTCTGCAAAGGCATTAAGTTATTGTGCTTTAAAGCCGTGACATAATAAAGATCATTTAAAGTAAATAGCACAGTTGCTTTATGGGCTTTCTTCTCTTTCTGAGCGCTGGACAGCTGGACGTACAGCAACCCTTGCATTTATTTGGACAGGTGGAAATAAAAAGGGGGCAAACTCATTAATTTCTTATTCTTTTAATTCTCTGAACCAGCTCTAAATGAGCTATTATTATTTACATGGCATATATAAACTAGGCAATGATCCAACATAAAGTTTTGTGGTGCTGTCCTTCAGAAAATTGCTTTAATATGTTTGTGTGTTTCCTCTTTGTGTGTAATACACATTCCAAACTCCCATGAGTAATAACAAATGGCTTTTAGAGCATTCAACAGCATGGTGGCCCAGTATGAGAACAAATCCTTCCTTGGAATTCAGAGGTTCCTGCTCGGCACCATTTCTCTGTACCACTAGGTGGCTTTTCCACCCAGTAGTTTGCATCTCTTTCTTGAAAGTCACTACAAGTATGAATCTGCTCCTAAGTGCAACCATCAAACTGGTGAAAAAGAAAGAAGGAGGCTAAGACATCATTTGTGAGATGAACTCCTAAACTCCCTATACGTTTACAGGGAAATCTTTACCAACCCCTTGTCTGGCCTTCTAATGTTTTGTTTCAAGTGAGTTACAGGTAGCTAGCTTACTTCCAGGTTTTGAGTAGCATAATGTATGTGCTCAGATATATTTCCGTTCAGCTATGAAACTTCGCCAAGTAGTGCATGTGTCCAATTTTACGACAGACATTTTTGTAGTTCATCAGAATAAACCAATCAGTAACACAGAAACAGGATGTGTCTGTGCATTGTCTCACCACGTTCTCAGGAACCGTAAATCCAGGTTTGCCTTTTTCAGATATTTTACCCCAGTTTCTAACTTAAATTTTTAACTACAGATCTTTACTCACACTGCAAATGTCTGGCTTCCGATAGTATTTTTTTCAAGTAGCACTCAATGTCTCAAATTCTCCCCCAAAAGAAAAGCCCTGAGTGGCTCATTGACCAGAGTACAGACCAGTATGAGGGGAAGGATGGGGGTCACGTAGCCACAGCTGTGTTAAAAAAAAAATACATCCCCCCCCTCCCCAATTTTTCTTTAAGTTTGGCCATGTTGAATAGCAAGTATTTTATTGGAAGCACAACACAGCTGAGTTGGGCAGAGAGAGACCTGAGAGATATTAAAAGTTTGGTAGACGAACTAAGGATTTGCATTTTTCATTCATTTGTTCCTTTCACATGTTTACCTCTTGTTTTCTCTTACAAAAATGGCCATATATTCACTAGAGAGAAACTGTGGAGCTCTCTCCTGACAACTACCATTCAGGGGCGTGCAAAGCTGCATCAACAGCTCTTTCAGGCAAAACACAGTGACAGGCGTGGGATTCACAGGCAAATTTTAAGGGGGCTAATCCTCCAACTAATTTTACACACATCAGGTAAGATTTCAAAGAGGAAAGTGAGCTGCTGATGAAAAGGCTGGAGAAAGCTCCTTTAGAAAACAGCAAAGAGCCTTTTGGACTCCATTACCTGTCTGAAGACTGGTTCCCACCTCCAGATAATCAGCAAAGATGGACCCAGGCTGGCAAAAACACACTCGGAGCTGCTCTGCGTTGATGCCGCACTACTCGCTCTTGTTCGCCACGTGCTGATTTGCATCATTTCAACCCAAGTATCTCCTGCCCTGATGGTAGCAGCCAGCTTTTTACACCAACTGGTTTTCAATACGCAGCTTTCCCAGAGGCCACGGCCTAACAGCAGATTTCTGAGGGAAAGAGGAGGATAATAGTTAAATTTAGTGGAGCAAACTGGCACTCAGTAAAAGCGGGTAGTAGTATCACTGAATAAATAAAGCAATAAGGAGTACATGATGGTTTCTTATTATACAAGTACCTTTCAAGCAGCCTTTAAATAGCGTAACCGTCCATGGTATAGTCCCCACAGACCCAAGTGAGCTCCGCCTGGGCAGCCAACTAAAAGCCATGCAATCACATTAGCCTGGGGCTGATTTAAAGTCAATATACTCTGCTCCCAGGGTGCTTTTTTGCTGGGGCTTTCAAGCAGGCACACAGCTTTTGGTGGGCATGGAGCACAAGCAAGAGGCCGCAGTACCTCAGTGCACGTCACGCCAACGCACCCAGACCTATCTGCAATCTGCGTTATCTCTGCAAACATGCACATCCTTTAATCTCTGTAAAATCTTCTCCCAGACAGAGATATTAAAAAACAGTTCCACATCTTTTCCCTGACTTCTTTAGCTAAACATTTTGCAGCTCCCCCCCCCTGTACCCACAGTCCATAGATTTGTCCTGTGATTTATTTTTTTTGTTTAAATCAAACTTTGTACTCCTCACTCAACTCTGCCCTTTATACAGAACTTTTATCAGGTTAAACGCTCTCTTCTCCCCTCTCCATCTCATGGAGCTTTATTCATATGCCTGAAGAGTCCTTGTGGAAACAAACTCTAGATCCCAGCCCTGCATGGTTTTTAGATACTTCCCTCCACAAATTGCTGTCATAGAATCATAGAATGGTTAGAGTTGGAAGGGACCTTAAAGATCATCCAGTTCCAACCCCCCTACCCTGGGCAGGGACACCTCCCACCAGACCAGGTTGATCAAAGCCCCATCCAGCCTGGCCTTGAACCCCTCCAGGGATGGGGCAGCCACAGCTTCTCTGGGCAACCTGGGCCAGGGTCTCACCACCCTCACAGCAAAGAATTTCTTCCTAATATCTCATCTAAATCTCCCCTCTTCCAGTTTAAAGCTGTTACCCCTTGTCCTGTCACTGCACTCCCTGACAAAGAGTCCCTCCCCAGCTCTCCTGTAGCCCCCTTCAGATATTGGAAGGCTGCTCTAAGGTCTCCCTGGAGCCTTCTCTTCTCCAGGCTGAACAACCCCAAATCTCTCAGCCTGTCAACCTGCTTTTAACTCTCTGTGCCCACAAGAGGGATAAAGGAGCTGCAGCACATGAGCAATGAGAGGTGGGAAGACAGTTGTTCCCTGACCTGCTGGCTGCGCAAAGGGATTTTGGTGTGATGGCTGTCAGTGCACAAGCCCTGGCAGAGGAGGCACCACCCAGATGGAGACGGCAAAGGGGCAGCCCGGGACCACTGTGGGAGGCAGCTGGACACTTCTCCCAGCCTTCCTCAGCCACCAGGACTCAGGGCCACCTCCTGCCCACGAGGTACCTGCCTTTCTCCCAGCCCTTGGAGATACCCACTGCAGAGGCTGTGGCTTTTGATCATGGGAGCATGTGATATGCTTTCCGTCTGGTGGGTATTTGTTAGATATTCCTCTTGAAAGCCTCTCTCTTGTCATCTTCAGGATTAATTTCTTGGGTTCTATGCCTTTGTGAAATAGCTTTATGATAAACATGGGACATATCCATGCTGTGGTGTAATGTTTTTTACTGTTCTGATACAGAGGATGAGTATAGGACTTTGACATCGATTTTCCAGCACAACAAACACGTCGTTATAATCCTATACTCTCAATTATTTTGAGTGTGGTTGCACCACGTGGGGAAGAGTGTGAAACCAGCTTTTGCAAGGTATCAACTTTGTTTTATCAAGGACTCTGCTGGCAGTTTATACCTCGTATTTTAATTGTTCACTGTAAGGAAACATCAGTGGGTTCAATCTAATAATATTTTTCTACATGGCTTCTGCATCTGAAATGTTGCATGGAAATTATTCACAAATGTAGGTATTCATTGATAATAGCTTTTCTGGCACTTTTCAGTAGTTGATCTTCAAAGGAAATCAGTGTCTTTTATTTTCCTGATATTGGTACAGAAGCAAAGAGAGAAAAAAGGACTCGATAAGGTCTATGCCTGCTAACAACATAATGGTTTGCAGAGGTGTGAAAGACTTCTGGCTCCTCTTGAATTTATTTGGAGTCAAGAGAGCCCTGGAGACCCGTTAGGCAACTATCAACCTTGACCTAAATAATTTCTTTACATTTCAATCTATTTACCATCTTTACAGAGAGTATTTCAACACTAAGAAAGGAAGTTGCACCATAATTCTATTACCAACAGTCTCACAGGCTTCTCAAAACACATTTCAAACATTTTATGACCTTGCCAGGATTCAGAAATGTTCCACTTTTAGCACCGAGTGGAACCCCTGTGACTCCGAAGGGATGTGGAGCACAATGCATAAAGAGAAGTCCTTGCAGAATCACAGCACTGGGCAATATCTTCACTGGAAATTAAACATTTTATGGTGAGGTATTACAAAGACGTATTCTTTTTCTAATTACGCATTTGGGAGCATAATGTGGCTGCTTTAATTCAGAGATCACTTCATACTGAAAACCTACACAGACTGCCTTCTAAGAAATAACCCTTGAAGTAAAAAGTGACATTTTCTAAGGTTTTTCAAGTTCATGCATACAGGCTTCCTCCATCTCTGCATGAAGAGAGTACTTATATTAGTAACTGTATGTGGCCAAAAATGTGGCTGAAACCAGGAAGCTATAAATGATTATTTATCCAAACATTTTAAACTTCAGTTTTAAACCATATAAGCCAGAACATATAAAACAAGACAGATGACATGGTCCTGTGGCTCAGGTTCAGTGACACAGGTTATAAAAGTTAGCCAGACTCACACAGAATTTGATCCCAGTTTCAGATTTGTGACTTTCACTGGTTTCAGGTTTTCTTCAAGTATTTTTTTGCATGCCCTAACATCTCTTTCCCCGGCTCCGAGGGGTTTTGAGCCCGTGTTCAGGACCAGCTCTGTAACCTGGGACAAGACTCCAGGGAAAAGAGTTGAGAGAAGTCTCCTTCAGGCTGGGCTATGCCTGCCCTTGTACCCGATCCTGCCCTTGCCTCCCTGACTTGCCTTTCTGGCTTGAAGGTGGCCCCACCTCCTCGCTGTGGCTTTGCCCAGCAGTCGTTGGGCTGCAGCTCATCCCAGTTCTTGTCACCGGGGTTGCTCTGCTTTTGGGGTGCTGCGAGACTGCACTCCAACAGGCAGAGAGCCTGAGACGTGGCTTTTCCAAGCACTTCTTTCAAAAATCAAACCCGCTTGCTAAGTTACAGAAAAAACTACCGCATCTTCATTAGAAATCTTGCAGGCACTTCTCTTTTAGTTAAACAGGATCCGCCACCTGGGTGAATGTGATATGCAATAGCAGCACGATGAACAGTCTCTTGCACCATCTAGACGCCATTTCTTTCTGGGTACAGAAGGCCTGGTCCCATTTTAGTGAGGGTTTTGTTGGAGGGTGGTGATTTTGTTGAGCTAAAAAGGTGTTCTTATTAAATCTGCACTTGAAATAGGGCTATTAGTTACTGCTATACCACGTTTATCTCGGTCTCTCCATTATTCCTTGGACAGAACACAGAGCAAGCTGCTACTAGCATAAATGTCAAAATTTGTGGACTCAGAAGCTGGAAACTTCTCTAGGACAGAAGGGTAAGTTCTATTTACGTACCGGATAGTACTCAGAAACCTGTGATTCTATCTATGCAGCTGTAGCATCTTAGATAGGCTTTGGTTATGATTTGTGTAAATGACACTGGATAATTATTTTCATACTCATGCAAGGACATGGACATATGTCCTCAACCAACTGTGTCACTCTGTGTCTCGGTTTCTTAATGAATTCCAAGCTGGGTGGCAGTGTCGACCTGCTGGAGGGTAGAGAGGCTTTGCAGAGGGATCTGGACAGGCTGGATGGATGGGCTGAGACCAACAGGATGAGTTTCAATAAGGCCAAGTGCCAGGTCCTGCCCTTGGGTGCCACCAACCCCAGGCAGCGCTCCAGGCTGGGGGCAGAGTGGCTGGAGCTGCCTGGCAGAAAAGGCCCTGGGGGTGTTGGTGGCCTGTCGGCTGAACATGAGCCAGCCGTGTGCCCAGGTGGCCAAGAAGGCCACCAGCATCCTGGCCTGTGGCAGGAACAGCGTGGTGAGTAGGCCTCGGGAGGTGATGGTCCCCCTCTACTCGGGCACTGGTGAGGCCTCACCTCGAGGGCTGTGTCCGGTTTTAGGCCCCTTCACCACAAAAAAGACATTGAGGTGCTGGAGCGGGTCCAGAGAAGGGCAA
>VXAK01008771.1:9929-20388 GCA_013399435.1 Arenaria interpres | reverse complement strand
TCAGGAATATGGTTTAGTAATTTTTATTTCCTATTTCTTATTTATTTTTTTTGTCAGAGTTCGGTTGATGGTTGGACTAGATGCTCTTTAAGGCCCCTTCCAACCTAGACGATTCTATGATTCACTAGGAAAAATGAGGAAGAGTCCTGTCCTAGGTAGGACTTACAAGCCATATCCCACAAAGAAATGACTCTACTAAGAGAGTGATTCTGTCTGGATTTTTTTTTGCCCTTGTTACTGTCATTGTCAGGACTCTACTAGTGCTTCTCTTTTCAGTGACATTAAAGGGTGAAAAAAATACGGTGAAATATAGTAATATGGCCCTGGTACCACCATAGGACCAGAAGTGTGAGCACTCCACCAGTGCTGGTAGGATTAAAGAGTAGGACAGAAGCAGTTGTACTGTTTGTAGCAGCGATAGTGCTGCCAGACACACTATGTACACAAAACCAAAGAGAGTTTTAAGAGCTCTCCTGACTGCACACATGGGTTAGGTATCCACCAAACGAATGCAGAGAAGAAAGCAGACAGAGCTAAAGAGAACAAGGCATATTAAGAAAGGTGTACATAGATACATCTACATCCATATCTTGATACACAGAGATGGGCAGCAGGACAATCATAAGGCAAAACCACATTACAGAGAGTGAGCATTTTTAGCCTATAAAAAATAAGGAGAAAACCATCTGATTAGCCAGAAAAACTGCAAAATTTAAGATGAGGTGAATGTGACAACTCCAACCCCTTTATGAATAGTGTTCTGTCTCTGTTGTCTGGCTGAGCTGGTTTTGAAAGCCCCTTCATCAGCAGTATGTAGTTTCTAGCACAATAAAGGTGCAAAACTAAACCATCTTTAGAACACTCAGGCTCTTAACTGATGAACCTACATTGCCAGTTTCTCCAGTCATGTTTGGTTATAAACAAATTTTTTTTCCCTAAAATACAGTGATCAAAAAGATACGCAGTCTCACACTCCCTCCAAAATAACTTTTTCAAAAAATGCTTCTCTTACTGTGCATCATATTTTATTGCTTGCTTTTCCGCAGATCATGAGGGTGGCATTAGACGTACAGGCAAACTAACGCAGAGCTCCCGCATCCTAAAGTTATGCTTTAAGCACAGTTGCACCAGAGTTCTGTGAATCAGCCGTCTTGGGTTCTTGGCCAACTTCTACCATTTAAATACCCTGACTCCAAATCTACAGCTGCTTAACTTTTGTTGCGTTGACTGATCTCACTGAACTCCAAGGGCAGGACTTAGGGGGAGTATTGCAACTCCCAGTACCTGTTGGTTCAGATGACCTAATCAAGTGCCTCTGCTCCCTTTTCAGCCAAACCGCTTAAGCTCCATCAAATACGGATCTCCTACATACCAAATCAAGCACTGTCTTGCTGGAGCTCTTTCTAGCCCTCTGTGTTTTACAGCCAAATCTAAGCACAGGAGGAGGGATGGAAGATGCAATCACAGAATCACAGAATCTTCTCGGTTGGAAGGGACCTTAAAGATCATCTTGTCCAACCGTCAACCTAATTTTGACAAAAATAAACACCCACACAACAAACAAAAAGCAACACCATCACTAAACCATATCTCCCAGCACCACATCAACCCGTCTTTTGAACACCTCCAGGGATGGTGCCTCAAGCCCCTCCCTGGGCAGCCCATTCCAATGGCTGATCACCCTTTCCATGAAAAAATTCTTCCTAATATCCAGCCTGAACCTCCCTGGCGTAACTTGAGGCCATTTCCTCTAGTCCTGTTGCCTGTGACTTGGGAGAAGAGACCGACCCCCACCCCTCTACACCCTCCTTTCAGGGAGTTGTAGAGAGCAATAAGGTCTCCCCTCAGCCTCCTCTTCTCCAGGCTGAATAATCCCAGCTCCCTCAGCCTCTCGTCATAAGACTTGTGCTCCAGACCCCTCACCATCTTTGTTGCTCTTCTCTGGACCCGCTCCAGCACCTCGATGTCTTTTTTATGGTAGGGAGCCCAAAACTGGGCTTGGATTATGCTGTAACCTAGTATCTACAGCAGTCTTCTGGGTCATAAGTGGTTACAGCCAAGGTAAAACTGAATTTAAATTTCCCACTCCCTAGTTGATGACGTTTATTAAGCTATTATGGGAACGATAAGCTCTGGTGCTTCTCTTCCCTCATCCTTTTCACAGAAGCCTGTGGTTTCTCTGTGAACAGTGCCCGACTCGTTACTACAAGGGTCTGAGTGTGCATAGCAGAGCGTGCTTCTCTGGGGACTCAGGTGGAATATAGACACGTCTTTGCTGTGCTCCTGAAGCATGGCAAGATTCAGCCAAGAGCTTAGCCCTCCCTGCCACTGCCGCTTGTGCAGTCATGGGCACCCCGGTGACCTGGGGAACTGCCAGGACCAACGAGTAGGCGGTAGGAATTTTTGCATATCTCTAGGGTCAGACATCTGCCACAGCAGGAGATTTAGAGGTAGTTTTCTTGAACTTGGCCAAATGAATCCACCCGAGTCCCATTTCTGGTGCCCAAAGTAAATATTGTAGAATCTAGCCATCGTGACACTGTGACAATATTTAAGGACTCGGATGTCTGAGGGTAAGCCACATAACCTTATGCATTTTAACTCGCCCACCCCAAAAATTTTAATTACTTACCTCATTATGATATTTTAAGGGTTAATTTACATTTGAGGAAACATCACAGACACCCACATAATTCTGAGCACTCTGTGTAATTAAGAAAAGCAGCCATGTTCATGCTACCCTGAGAGCGAGAGCCTGCAGAACTACTGGTTACATTCAAAATACTTGTCATACAGGTTCTGAATTGCCCTGGGACGCACGGGTTGTGTTACCTGGAAAAGGGCGCAGCAGTAAGTTGTTCCCAGTATCATCATGTGTGTTGAGCACACCTGGTCTTTCCTTGAGACCCTCCCCAGGGCTGGGAGAACGCAACATCCTGAAGATGGAAGACTGAGGGAGGTGGCTCGCTGTCATCTTCAGCAGATTGAAAGGCGGCGGCTCTTGGTGATGGTGTGGATATTCTCAATTCACCTGCAACAAACAGGACACTAGTGAGAGTGAGTTAATATTGACTACTGCATTTTTGAAAGGTCCTTCCCAGGCAAGAACTCTGACCGCTAGGGACTTACATCAAAAGTGATCACCCTATCCTGTAAAAATGTGAGATCTACCCTATTATTTATAAAAATGCTCATAATTTACTACCATCAGTAGATCCTGATTCGCACATAGGTCCGGGTGTCTCACTTTTAGTCCTGCCTGAGGTGCGGGATGGAGTTTCAGAGCCATCCTCGCATTTGGTTTGTATCAGCTAACTCCAAACAGCTCTCTCATCAGCCTGTAGAATTCCTGGTCTGTCTGTCAAGGCATCTGACTTTTCCATTCAATTGCAGAGGGACCATAAGGGCCTAATTTTGGCCTCTAGATGGTTGTCTGAAGGTTAGGAGTTAAAATGAAAACAGTACAGCGCTTAACATACATTCAGTACGTTCACACACATATTTTTTATTGGCTGCTGATCAGATCTTTGTTCTAATATGGATGACCTCATTTGTAATAACAGCTATGGTTACAAATAGCGCTCCTGAAACCCAGGAGAATTCATAATTAGTATAAATTACAAACATATTCCCCCAAATTGTGGTTTCTTTTCCACCTCTGAGTGGAAAATGAACAAATGTTGTCAGAAAGAACCCTAGGGAAGCTTTCACTCCTCCTACTCTAATGGTGAATAACTTGACACACCCTTGAATATGAATCGGCTCCATTTCATAACCTTGGCAATTTGGGATTTTCCAAGAAAGAAGTCCAGAACTGATTAAAACATGCATCTGTGTGTGCTAAGGCAAATCCCCATTTGTTGTGTATCTTATACTTTGCATCACATCCCGATTCTCTTATCACATCAAATCTCTCTTCCCTAGTGATTTATTTGTTATGTACATGCCTCATCTAGTTTCCTGCACACGAACTTTTGAGCCTGATGGTAGGACTTGATCATGTTACCTTTCTCCTCCCTTTCATGTCCTCGGATGTCACATGGTAAACCCTCTGCTCCTGCTAATCAGGTTGATTCCCAGGAGTTCTTTCCCATTGGTGTAGTGTGGGGTGCATTCCTTTAATGAGTTTGAGTAATCAGAATGGGTCTAGCCTCTTGAAAAGGCGCTTCTTTCTTTCCTTCTTTTTTTTTTTTCCCTGTGAAGCTGTAACTCCCAGGATGTGATCACCTCGTCTCCGACAGGAGTCCCGAGCACCCCCCAACTCTGCAATGCCCTATGGAGTGGCTTGTTTTCATCCTTGGACTGAGGATATGGTATGTTCTTTGAACCGGCCCATCAATGAACGGGTTCTGCCGCTGGGGAACCAGGAGCTGGGATCCCTGCTGCCCTTGGCATGCTCCAACAAGAAGCCTCCCGCTGCCAAGAGTTCTCAGCAGTTGTTTGCCCCTGCAGCACAGTTGGCTCACAGACACCCATGTAACTCCCACTCTTGCACACAAAATTCAACCCAATGTGCAATAATTGCAGTTGATGCAAGTCAGCGCAAAAAGAGCTCATTCCTTTCTCAAAGTACAAATACCTTTAAGGGATCTGCAGAAATTACAGTGATAAAAAGGCTGCAAGGATTGTATAACCACAAAGGTTCAGACAACGTGTGGAAGAAGAAACCCTCTAATTCTTGGCTCTAGGTTGATGAACTGATGCACAAGGGGTTTTTTTAATTCTATCCCTCTTCTGCTGTCTTGCTAGTAATAAAACATAGCTATAAAATAACGCAGCGATGGTACCCAACCAGGGGCATGCACTGGGTTGGTAACTTGTCCTTTCCAGAGAGAAACAGTGGGGACAAAAAAGCAGAGCACGGGAATGAAGGCACACTCAGCTATTCTGAGTGAAAACAGGCAAATTCTACGATTCAATCCCTGGTAGCCAGAGTCAAGAAACACCTTCCAGAAATGAGTTTTACACCCACAACTAGGTATTATTTACCCACGCTTTTGAAAAAGCAGGAATCTAAACCTCCTCTTTTTTTTTGATTTCTTGTTTCTGAAAAAAAAAAGCAAACGAACCCGACCTACCCACAAAACAACCAAACTCTCCCCCATCTTCCCAAATGTAATTGTTTCTCAATTCCAAATCCTGGGATGAAGAGGCAGAAAGACTAAGGGTTTGCTGTTGCTTAAGGACTTGTTAGTCTTTTTGGGACACCACAGGGAAAAAAAAGTATCCCCATTTTCTCACACTATAGACAGCAGATTACAAAATTGAAAAATTAAAATTACAGGAACCTGGGAAAATGGAAGAAATGGAAGTATAATGAAACTGTTACCAAATCGTATCTCTTTCCCAGCTGAAAAATGAAGGGGGTGGTAATTACACATTCCACCCCGTGATAAGAGTTGTTCTGAGGAGCTGCCAATTAACGACTGCAAGACACTCTCATGCTATAATTGAGGACGTATAATAATTTGCGATAATGTCAAAAATGGAAACATCTCATCTTTAACATAATAGAATCACTCCTTAAATAATGTCCCCTTATCTGAATTATGTTTGAAATGGCACGTGACAGGGTTAAACACATAGATTTAAGCAGTATAATAAGAAGTATGTCTTGTGACATGAGAACATGTGCTGCCGTGCCACCCTGTGCTAAAACAGGGACACACCAAAGCGACCTGGTTCCATTCCTTGGAAAATCTTGTAACTCTGAAGCAAAACGCCCACCGTTTAAACAAAGCCTGTACGTTCTGCTTTTGTTGCTGACGGTGCTATTGCTAAATTAATGTTACTTGGGCCTTCGTCGTTCATTTTATCTGGTCTGCCAACATCCGATTTCTGAGGTACCCAGTGACCTTTCTCTAGCATACCCAAACGCCACAGCAATTTAACAGCGTGTGAGCAAGGACAGTCGCCTATAGAATTTAATAGATTTACAAAAGCAAATAATATGGGGAGAATGTTGCAAAACCAAATGTAGAATAAAAAGGCATTCTTACATGTGGAACTTTGAACATTATCCTGAAGAAATAAACACATAACTAGGCTAAATTGAGTTAAAGGGATTGTAGCAAGTCATTGAACTCATTTTTATTGCAGTTGGTAAAGTTTTTACCATAGTAATCAGAATACCAACAAGAAAGAGACAAGAACCAAGCCTTATTCTTTCCAAACTACTTAACTTATTTTTACCCATGGAGAACACCAGAGTTGTTAGACCTTATCTAAGAGGAGTGCTTCACTAGTTCATTAAATGTATCTTTTACGAAAGATAACTGAATTCTTTTAAGTTCTATTGAAAAAACTATCACCAGAATTCAGGAACGGTGACTCATACAGAGATAAGCTATATTTTAATACCTCAAATTCATTACTAAGAAAGTACTGTGCAGAACTCATCAATGACCAAGCACAGCATAAGTAAACTGCAAACCTTTCTGTATGTTCCTTCTCCCACTGCTGTAATGGAACATAAGCCCTTCCCCAGTGCTCCTTCACCGAGCGGTTGCAATAGCTCACAATCAAGAATAAATTAAAGCATTCTCTGGGGTTTTCTGGTTACAGTAATATGTATGCGTCGGAAAGAACATAGAACATTCATTTCCTTCTTCTCCTATGTATTTTTCAAGACTAAATCTTATGATAAATACACTCTAGCCTTCTCAAATCTGGGTACTCAACCACCAATTTCTTAAAAAAATTATAATAAGCCTGGTATGATTAGCACATTTTATTCATTTACATTCAAAATTATCTAAAATGAAGCCTTCCTCTGACTCGAGGCACTTTAACATCATTAATAATACAACAAAAGCCTAGGAGCATTAGAATAATTATTTCAACAGGAAACTAGCCCCTTCAGACCTCTACAGACACTCCTTTCCATCCTTCATCCTGCTGGGAAATAATTTTAATTCTTTTCACAAAATGCGATCAAACAGATGTCTTTTGCAGAAAAAGATGACCAGATTCAAGCTATTTCAGATGATGACAGAAAACAAGTCCCACAGTCCTGGAGAATGCCCTGCCACCTGCTCCTTCGGTTATATTAGGAGAGAAAAACAACTATCATCTGCCGATGACTCAGATAAACTGGTCTCGGATCCTCTAAAGCTTTAAGGAAGAACCAGTACCTTAAATACCAGCGGTCATCCAAATGGATGCCAAGCAAGATGTTCTGCTTCCAGAAAGAACCCCTGGTTCTGCTCCTGTCACTAGGGCAGGGTTGTCACAGCAGCAGCAGCTGTAAGCACGAGGTATTCTGCGCCTCATCTGCCATCGATTCCCACAGCCCGTCTTGTCAAATATTTACAGCCTGTGGGAACACGGCTGCGAGGACTCTGGTTTGCCAGGCACCCTTGAAAATGCATGTGTTACAGCTGTCATGCTCAGACAGCACTTGTGTGGTAAGCTGAAATGTATTCAGAACAGCTTTGGGGCCATCTATTGCAGATAGTGCAAAGAAACAGGTTTTCTGGAGAAAATTCCATTATGGGGTGCGCTCCACACTCCCCTTGGAGTGCCCCCTGCAAGGGTTATTTACTTTAAATGCACAAAGATTTAAAAGCTACTTCAGTATTAATGTCATGTAATTTTCACACGAATAGTTCAAAGTCAACAAGTTTCAACCACACACACAAGCACTTTCTGCTTTTTTATGTTACCGAGTGCATACCATAAAGACAAGTCTCACTTTATCCTTTGTAATCGCTGTGGTTTTTTGGTTTTTTTTTTTCCCCCCTGTACAGTTATTCAGATCTCATTCCAGAATTCATCGTCAAGTTAATTAACAGATTTCAGTTTGTTCTGTGTTTCAGGGGAGATTGTTTGTGGCTTGACTCTGGGAAAATGCACAAAAGAAGGCGGCAGCTTGTTTTTCAGCTCCTGTCTTTGCATTTTCTGTTCAAGTATCAGGAAAAAGGGAAGAATGCAAATTAGGAAGCACGTGTATCTTGCAGGATTAGCATCCCACACCTCTCAGAAGGCAGAGAAATGACAGCACACCTTCCATTCTCAAGACAGAAAAATTCATCATGTACCATTTCAGGGGGAGGTTTTCTTTGTGTTTCTCTGCCAAACTGCTGATCTGAGATCTTATTCATATTTCATTCATCCCTCTATCAGTAATAGCAGCTCCTCCACTGGTAATGTAGTTGTTTATATTATGATAATGCCCCAAGTGAAGTTTAGACTGGGTATATGCAAATACATGCAACATCCAACTATATGTGACGTACAATATAGGAAATCTATCAGGATTCATTTGGTGCGTTCTGATTCTCTGAAGTTCACGTTGTGAATTATTTCATGGAGGAATTTGTAAGAAATTTTCCTGTAAGGATCTATTCCTTCAGAAATTGAAACAGAAATGCAGAGAAATTTTTCCACATAATCCCAAGGGTGTAAATCTAGGAAGCAAGAGGCCAAGATATTGTCTTAGTAAGCATATTCTGCAGCCAAGAGCTTAATTCAGATCAGCTTTTTTGTGGAGCATAAGTATTTCAAAGCCAAAATAAAAATTGATTCTAATGCTCATGGTTACTAACGAAATGTCTGCTTCTGGCATTTCAGATTTAAACCATGATGGTCCCACTAGATTAACCTGACACTGTGCATATCACGGACTGTCAGATTTCAACCTGTAATTATCCAATAAAATAAAGCACATCTTCTGCTTGGCTGAAAAATAATTTTCAGAAACACATCTAATCTTCAACAGAAGATACAAAACAATGGAAAATTCTCAGCTTCTCCTGGGAATGTGTTCTGGTGTAAAAATGTGTGACTTAGTTCCTATTTAAATTTGTCTGGCTTTTGCCTCTGGCCATTACTTCTTATAATGCCTTTCTTCAATAGATTAAAGAGCCCTTTAATATCCTGCATTTCTCCCCAGGAATTTTCTTATATGCTACAATCAAGTCACCTCCCAATCCTCTTTTAGATAACTTTTACCAGCTTGAGCTCTTAAAACCTCCCAGTGTAATGCATTTTCTCCAACCACCAGAACATTTTCCTTCACTTTTGCTCTCTCTTATTCTCCAACATGCTGCTTAAAAATCTGAAAACCACAACTGTTTGCACTATGCTGTGGATGGCATTGTTGAGGCCAAACATGAGAGGTAAAATAAACATTTCTTTATTCCTATGATTATACACTGATTAATCCTTGCATGCTATAGCAACATATAGAAGAGTCCTTATCTGATTGCTTGCTATTCAGACCCTTAAATCTTTTTCAAAGTCTTCCCAAGCTATAGTCTTCTATTCTCCAGTTACAGCCTCCACACTTGGTTCTTAAGATAGACAACTATATAGTTGGCTGGATCAAAATTCACAAAGTTCGAACGGGCTGCTTCTACCAACTGTTCTGATCACTGCCCTGTCCTCATCATTATTGACAACTCCATTAATCCCGTGGCTGAATTTTTGCAGCAGCAGGTTTAGATCTGCTTCCAGAACCTACTACCGGAACCTCTTTAGACACCATCTCTTTCAACTAGGTTCTCCTCTTCTTCAGATTCGGCAGCAAATTCTATTTGCATGCACCCAATATTAATGAGAACATCATGCAGCACTGAGTCGAGTACCTCCTCAAAGCAGTATTAACAGCTCTTTTTACTAAAACTTTGTGTAGACTTGTATTACATTCCTTCGAATCAACTTTTTGCTATTTGAAATCCACATCAGATTATCTATTTTGGTTCGAATAGCTACTAAGCTAACTCGTCATTCTGGTCATATCGCTCACCCTTTTCAAAAATGGCACAAGGCAGCCCGTTTATCACTTGCTTAACCTCCTAATTTTAAGGCAAGATACAAATACACTGGAACATTAGCAAGCTATAGACCCGCGTCAGTTGGATAGACAGAAGCATCGAACCGCACTGGCGACCAAAGCTTGCATTTCTCACGGCATTTCCAAGATGGAAACCCCAGAAACTGTCAACTTTCGAAGCTGCAGATTTTCTGGCCCTGCTGAACTTTAAAGCCTTGCACACCCCCCAAGGGGGAGGCGTGGAACCTCTCCCCGACTCTGGAGAGATGGGGCAAGGCACAACCCTCTCACCAGCAGGAACCTCCTCAAGAGCCTGTCTGCTCCACATCCCTGGGAGTAACCCACCCCTTCCATCACCTGGCCGGCCTGATCAACGGGGCTAAGACCACTCACAGTTTCTGCTTGAAGTCAGCTTTCCCTCTCATGTTTACACCACCACATTTGGGCTCCTGGGCTCCATCCGGGCAGAGGATGAGGCAGAGGAAGGCGAGGGGCCACCAGGCGTAGGCCTCAGGGGTGCTGATGCCAGACATAGCGGCTGAGGGGAGGGCGGCAGCTGTTAAAAGGGCACCGCCGGGGGATGGTCGTGCCAGTGACCGGGCTGCGGCCGGCGAGGAGGAGCCACCGGGCCGCGGCCGGCGAGGAGGAGCCGCCGCCGCCGCCCGGGGCCGCCGTCCCCTCAGC
>VXAK01008770.1:158372-190155 GCA_013399435.1 Arenaria interpres | reverse complement strand
GTGTCAAACCCTTCCCCCTCCTCCTGTGGCTCCCCTCCCTGATCCAGAGTCCCTCCCCATCTCTCCTGGAGCCCCTTGAGGGACTGGAAGGGGCTCAGAGGTCTCCCTGGAGGCTTCTCTTCTCCAGGCTGAAGCCCCCAACTCTCTCAGCCTGTCCTCACAGCAGAGGGGCTCCAGCCCTCCCAGCATCTCCGGGCCCTTCTCTGGCCCCACTCCAACTGAGTCCTCTGCTCCTCATCCTCTTCCTCATCCCAGCTTGGTCCCCTTCCTGCTCCATGGATCTGCAGCATCACTGTTCTGAGAACCACGGGGGAGAGACAGCCTGTATAATGGCTTTCCCCCCCCCCCATATTTCACTGCATTAAATACACCAGGGCTGATCAACGTGGATTTCTCAGGATGGACAAGAGGTGTCAGCAGTGGTTCAGATATATCTATCTTCCCAGCCTTAAGGTTCCAATGCCTCCTGGTGACTGACAGGACAGGGAGAAGAAGGGGTGGGCTTTCAGGCCTTCCTGAAACGCGCATGTTCTGGAATGGTTTGCTCTTTCTGTTCCCCCCACACACACCCTGTAACCGACAGTTGGGTCTGTGATTCATGGAAGAAAAATCTTTACAGATTAAGATAGGGAATGGAAGAGGAAAAAGATACTGATGCTCTGTGTTTCCACCAACCCTAAGTACCTGTAGCACATCCCTTTTAGCACCAAATTCCTTGCAGTTGGGAACCTCTGTTTTCTACTGAACTGTTAATTTCTGGGTGTCTGTGCATTTGCCGTAATGAAATCGGCCACACATTTAATTTCTTCTCCAAGAGGAGAGGCTCTTTAGCAATCTTCTGATGATAAACTCATTGCCGGTTTACATTTGGTAATCCTTCGCCTTCCTGATACTCCAGAAGAATTCCAGAAACACAGAGAGTTTCCTCTGTGAAGGTTTTCTGTCGGTTTGTTACTATTTTATGTTTTGATTTGCGATTCAAAACATTGATTGTCGTCAGGTAAAGTTTTTTGATTTATGGTCTGGAACATAAGTATTACTGAAACCTTGGGCAATGGTTATTGAAAACTAGGTACTCTTCCCCAAAATATTGGAAGACTTAGAAACAACAAGGAAACTTTTACTGCAAACTGGGGATCCTGGACATTTCAGAAGTTGTGAAATCTCTGCTGTGATAAAAAAAAAATAGTTCCGAATGTGAACACTGTTCTTCTCTTGTGTCTACAAACAAAAAGCTCAAATTGCCTTTGCTCTTGCTTTTAGTTCTTACAGTTGCTGTTTAGATTTTTTCATTAAACAACTCTGCTGTTGGGGAAAACTTCAGTAACTAAGGCAGAACTTGCAGGAGTAAAACAATGCCGTTTCCAAAGCAGCAAAGTACCTGAAGAAGACCAAAATCAAAAGGTTTAGCCAAATTACCATGTGGTTTTAAGACAGATGAATAAATATGTCTGTTGCTCATGTCGTTTTGGATTTATTTTAGTAGAATCCTTAAATAAATGTCACTTAAAAGTGCAGTATGCAGGGGAAGACAGATGGTGTAATTTATTCAAGGACTGGTCTGTTACTGTTTCAGAACAAATAAACCTTCTGTAGCTTTCTAATGACTGGAATCTTGCAAAATCCAAAGAGGAGAAAAATTTTGAAAACAATGGTTTCAAAGACCTTTTAAAAGGTTTTAACTTTTAAAGTTAAGTTTTAACTTAAAGTTAAACTTTTAAGTTTTTTTTTTAAGTTTTAAAGTTTTTAACTTTTAAAGTTTTAAAACTTTAACCTTTTTTTAAAAGGTTTAACCTTTTAAGGTTAAAACAAAATTTTGAAACGAAGAAGGCAATTGTGAAGGAGGAAGGGAAGAGTATTATTCACAACAGCTGTCTGCTGGCAAGGTCCAAATTCTTCTGTGAAAAATATAAAATCTGGTGGGGTTTTTTTGGTAAAGGATAGTGGCATAATAGTAATGTTGGAAGTCACTGCTTAATAAGTTGTGTTAGCCTCAATGGATCCCAAATTTTTCATTACAAAGTAATTGAACAAAATGCAGAGATGGGACTGGGAGCATGTCTGAAATGTAGAACTCTCCATTATTCTGTTCTTCCCAGAATTATCCTACTTTGGAACTCCGTTCTTATGCACTCTTTGATCTATTAATCATGTGTTTGTTTGTTTTTTTTAATAGTGTTGGCACTTCAGGGGGATGGATCCCAGTCAGCAGTTGATGATCAGAGCAGTCTTCTGAGAGAGACGGACTCGCTTCCTTTGGTTGAGATCTTTCTACTCCGATGTTCAGGTTAGTGAGTGATTCCTTCAGTCGTCTGTAAACAAAATAGCAAGTGTTGACACTGGCTGTCCACAGAGATTGCTGTGAGGTCTTTGTCTTTTCTGCTCGAGTCAGTTTGGTTCTAACGAGGTACACACAGAACAGTTGGGGGGGTGTGGCTGGTGAATCCCAGCTGAAGGGGAGCTGGTAACTTCAGCCCAGGTGGTACCACCTTCGGCCTTCTTGGGGGTTAAGTTTCTAATTAATTTCACAGGTGAAAGTTTAGGTGCCCTGTGGCAGCTTTGGCACCTGGCTAGTTAGATGAGGACTGTATAGATAACCTTTTTTCATCTAGGGCTATGTATATACTTCTAAATATCCCCATATATGTCTAAATCCTTTATTGAGTTTGTCTTTTATTAATTACTGAAACTTTAACTCTTTAAGGGTAGTAGCAACACACAGCCTCCTGGGCAGTTCTGGGTATGCAGATGAAGATTAAAATAAATGTGGTCATGAGCAACTAGGGGAATTTTTGTCTCGATTGCAACTGCCCCCTTTCAGTTGGCACCTCTTCTGGGTGGGCTGTTTCTACAGCTGGTGAGGGAAGGCTGTGGCTGAGAGAAGTCTTTCTGGGCTGCATTGAAGGGGTTTTGTTTTTAACCTTCTTCTTACCTCCATTTTTCTGCTTTGGATCTACAAAGCGCTGAGAATAAGAAGGTAAGCAAACAGACATTTTCACTTGCCTCTCTATTCTTATTGCAAGAAAGCCTCGGGGAACTTTAAATTTCTGATTTCAGAATGAGCTTGATATAAGATTGTCTCCTCTAGTGGCCTATGAATGCTTCATTGGAGATGGGACCAAATATTTGTGGCTCCAAAACAAACTCCAAGTATGTTTTGGAGCCTAACAGAGTTCATTTTTGGCTCCTGGCAGATTTGCTGTTGCCTGTTCCATGGCATAGGAAGCCATGTGAGGTAAAGTCCTTTCACACATCAGTGATCCTGGGCTGCATCCCCAGCAGCGTGGCCAGCAGGGAAGGGGGGGCATTCTGCCCCTCTGCTTCGCTCTGGGGAGACCCCACCTGGAGCACTGTGTCCAGCTCTGTGGCCACCAACATCAGAAGGACACGGAGCTGTTGGAATGGGTCCAGAGGAGACCCTGGAGATGCTGGGAGGGCTGGAGCCCCTCTGCTGTGAGGACAGGCTGAGAGAGTTGGGGGGGTTCAGCCTGGAGAAGAGAAGGCTCCGGGGAGACCTTAGAGCCCCTTCCAGTCCCTCAAGAGGCTCCAGGAGAGGTGGGGAGGGACTTCTGGATCAGGGAGGGGAGCTACAGGAGGAGGGGGAAGGGTTTTAAACTGAAAGCGGGGAGATGGAGATGAGATGTGGGGAAGAACTTCTTTGCTGTGAGAGTGGTGAGAGCCTGGCCCAGGTTGCCCACAGAAGCTGTGGCTGCCCCATCCCTGGAGGGGTTCAAGGCCAGGTTGGAGGGGGCTTGGAGCAACCTGGTCTGGTGGGAGGTGTCCCTGCCTGGGGCAGGGGGTGGCACTGGATGGGCTTTAAGGTCCCTTCCAACCCAAACCATTCTGTGATTCCATGATTCAGCTGAAGCTTTCAGACTTTGTTGTGCTTTGCATTCTGTGGCAAGAAGCCTGTGTGCTACGGATCCACCTCTCTCTAGTTTTACCTCATTCCCTAAGCCAGTTGCGAGTTCTTCATCACAAAGTATTTTTATGTCTCTTGCAAAAGCACCAGGCAGGGACTGTCGTGCCTTGGCTTGCGGAAAAAAAATGGTTTGGTAGGTCTGTCACAATGAGATCACTTAACTGATCCCAGCTTTAGTGGATGGAAAAAACCTTTCTGATACAAGCACTAGCCATCGGAGTCAGCATCCAGTGACATTCTTGCAGAATAATCTTTTATTTCTCATCCCTATCAAGCCATGAAATTGACTTAGTAATTTCCTTTTACTTCCATTCACAGGCAGCAAAATATACACAGAAAGGAGACAAATGAAACTGCTTTTACTTAGTCTAGAAGAAAACCTGGCAAAAGTTTGAAGAAAGTGGGTATAAAGTTAAAGTAAACAGATGGCTTCACTGTTTTTAGGAACAGTTTGTAATGAAAAAAATCACTTTTTAGTGAAAGAAAAAAATCACAATTAAAGAAAAATTAAAAGACAGACTACAATGTAGAATAAAATAAATTCAAATTGGTGAAGGAAAACACTCACAACTCAGAGACACTATTTTGAGAAATCTTTTCACTTGTCAATAATTGACAATCCTCTTATCCTGATGACATAATTTAAAGGTCTTACACATAAATAAATAAAAAACTGATGTAGATCCAAAATAGTTTCAAAAGTCCAGGTAGTATTAATTCAAACCTCAATCTGAAGTCTATTAAGCCATCAAAAGTTACAGCTAAATATCCTTATCCTTCTGTGTGCATTTTGACATTACTGTTCCCTCGTAGTTTGCTACTGCTTTTAACGGGAGGTTTCTGTCTCTGCAGCAGAACGGGTGGCGTTTTGTGTGTGAAGTCCAAAAGGTTTGTTTAAACTCATCCAACAGTTTAAATTGCCAGATTTTGAAGTGAGGTGGCTGGCATACCCACACACATTCCTTCCTCTTGATTTCCAGGAAGGGGGGAGGAGGGACAGGAACCTTCCGCTGAGGAATGGAATGGGCAGCTGGAGGTGGGAGCTTTTTACACTCATTTGGGGAGGGTGGGGGGCAAGATCTGCGCGGGTTTGTCTGTCAGCAGGGGGTGTGTGCCTGCTCTCCGACACGTTTCTGGGTTCAGTGATGTCTCCAAGTACACACGTGACTTGACTTTGGAATCTTCTATGATACCCTTACTAATTGGGCTGCGTTAGGTATCCAGCGAGGACCGCAGCAAATGCGGTAGGACCAACTTGCCAGGTTTCCTAGCAGGACTCAGATTGAATTTACTTGCAAGTAAATTCAGTAATTTACTTCAGCAGTTTTACCTGCTTCCCTTCTGCGTAGAACTTTACCGTCAGCAATTAGTTGGACTCGTTAAGCAGATCAAGCATAGTGATACAATGTTGCTGAGCGCAGGGATTGTTTGATACTGGATGTGTAGTTGAAGTGGAATCTATCACCATCGTGAGAAGCAGCTCTCGGGTGGGTGTGGAACAAAGTGATACAGCTTTAAAATGTCTCCGTATTCCTCCCGTGAACCGAGAAAGTTAGAAAACTGGAATTTCGTAATTGCTTGAATATCTTTAATTTTTATGTTTTTAAACGTGTGTGCCATAGAGAATGTCTGTTACATCTAGGGATACTGATTGGTATTTAAATCCCTGACCAGTAATTCCATCCCCAGGAAATCCTGATACACAAGTCTGTATGTTAGAACTATTTTCTAAGGTTGGAGCAATATTTTCAACAGGCAGGAAAGACAAAACACCTCAATAAAACCAATTTAAATTCCTTAAAAGTTCACAGTAGAATAAACAAACTTTCCATGATGTTACAAATGAAAGGTCGAGTCATTCATGTGCCAGAAGAACGTGGCTTGTACAGAACCTAAACTGTGCCAGAGTGCTGATTTTAATGCAGTGGGGGAAAATTCAAACTTTGGGTATCAGTTATAACTTCCTGCTGTGTTGTTTGTGTAGATTCTGGATAGACATGTCCTGAAGGTTCTTCAGAAGGGCACACCTTGTGATGGGTCCTTTTAAACCCATTTTCAAGTGAGGAGACGAGGCAGAGATGCTTCATTTCCGAAAGTCGAAACGATAGAGGGAACGTGAATGTCCAGATGAAGCCACTGCTCTTTTCGAGTGCTTTGATATTTTTATACTGCTTTATGTTTGTTACATGTTGCTGATGCATTTCTATTTGGAAACTCATTATTCTGCTCTGCTGCAAGACCAGACTCCAATTGCTTCATGTAGAAAATTCAGACCACTTAAATGCCAGTTTTTTACCCACTTCCATGGCATCACATTGATTGTCAGAGCCTTTATTTATTTATTTATGCTTCAACTTTCTGATTTCCGTTACAGCGTTGTCTATTAGGATGGACTTGGTTATTCGTGCAGTTGGGAGAGCTTCCAGTTAGGCTGGCACTTACAGAGCTTTAAAAAAGAAGAACTATTATTAGGAGAGTAATTTTGTCAGCTTCTCCTGAGCATGTGTGAGCTGAAATTCTCAAAACTCATGATTTCTTTCAGTTTTGTACAGTTTGTAGCTGAGGAGGGAAATTTTTAAGAGGACAAAAGACAAGTTTTGATACAGGAATAACTCGCCAATTTTTGTGTTGTTTCTAGAAGCAGAAGTTTTACAGATCAATGAGAGTTTTTGAAAGATCACTTACAAAAGATTCCATGCATGCACAGCCTGATTTTTGAAAAGGTTTTAGTTATTTTTGTTGACTCTTCACAGAAAAATTTAGCCTGAAGAAGGCAACCTACCAACTGAGGTGCTTTATCTGCTGAGGTTGTAAGAAGCAGGAAACCCAATTGTAAAGGGAAGATTAACCGAGCGCTGCTGTTAACTCCAGCTGTTATTTATAGTAATTGCTATTTGGATTTTCGCCTCTACAAAGAAAGACTATTTTGTTAATTAACAAACCGTGGGAGAAGTCCAGATGAGAAAGCACAGCTACTGGATGACACAGAGACAGGGAAAAATAGGGGCCAGGTGAAGAAGCTCTATGAAGAAGAACAATGTTTTCCATGAGAAAATTATGATTTTTCCTTATTCTGCACGGTAAATATGCAAAACAGGTACTTAAGATGGCCGGGAAGTTCTGTGGACTGATTGAGTTAAGCTTAATAATACTAGTAGAAATATGGAAGAAATTCCAATACTGGATACGTTACTAAGGAAAATACCATTTCTATTAGTGATTGAAACGGAAATTGGCAGTGGTGGCTCAGAACATAATGCCCATTTATCCTTATGGAAAACATGACACCTCAATTCAGTGTCAGATAACAATGTGCCAAATATAAAAAGGGATTTTCAGTTGGCATTTTAAGTACTCACTCCTGCTTCTAACTATGGTATGAGGAGAGCAGTTCCTATTCTGGCTGGATGAGAAAATGTCTATAAATGAAATTTAGGAGAAAATACATGGTTTTGTTTTTTTTTCACAGACTAATATAATTTACAGTGTAAACTGCTTTTTAATTGCCTTTTCCAGTTACTGTTCTGACTTTTGTGTGGATTAATCTTTTTTTCAAAGAAAAAGACTGAAATCTGTTTCTCTCAAGATAAGCACACTTCAGTTTCTCTCTGTTAAAAATCTTGATATTTATTTCCAAGCTCATTTCCTTTTATCATTGTCTTTTTCTTCGTTTCTATAGGTTTACTTGAATGTAGTTTCCATAAAACATTATAGTTTCTTACTCTAATACATTACTCCTGGAGCCAGATGATAAGAGGTGCTTTATTTTGCCACTTTCCTTTCAGAGATGTGATTTTGGGTGATATCCTTGGTGTCTGCTGTGCTGTTCGCTGAAGTTGGGGGGGTCAGTGGCTGCAGGGACATTTGGCTCATACCCTCTGGTCCTGATGGACATTTGCCAATGTTCTAAAATGCTTTTTCTCTGACCACCAAATGAGAGAATCCAGGGCAGAATACAAAGGGTTAAGATCACTATGGGGGGAGTATTTTAAAACTACAATTGAAGACACTTTTTTTTTTTAATTTTAAAAGATATATAAAAGTTTAGAACAGGACCCTAAGCTGCTGGGGTTGTTTATTTTAGGGTTACAACTTACTTAGGGATGGAGTTCTGTCCTGCAGCTCCTCCATTTGTATCGTGTTGTGACACCATTATTTACTCAGCAATTGCTCACGCTAATAGGAACAGTTTGTGCTGATGACTGTGAGTAATATCTTTATGGCATATAAGCAAATTCATTCTTCAAAACTCTGCGGAATTTAGATTCCCTTTTCTAAAACTGGCCAAGAAATAAAGCCGGTCATGTCATAGGTTTAAAATAATCTGGTGCAGCACAATGAAATGTGTATCATAAGCATTATAAATTTTCCATGTTGTACATTTACCATTGCATTTATTTCATTTTAATTAGATTTTAATTAATTTAATTTTAGGTGATTTGAGATATTATTTATAAAATATCTAGGAGTTTGATTTTTATTGTCTGCACTGACTACTGTTTTTTGTATAATGCTATAAGCCATGAATACAAGATATTTTCATTCAGCCTGAACAAAACAATAAGAGGCTGTCAAAGCTGGGATATATTAAATCTCTGTTTTTATATTAATGTCTATTTCGGGTATTTACTGATGTGGTTCTAGTTTTGTAAGGGAAAAAAAAAAAGTAGTCTAACATAAAATAAAGCAGCACAAAAAAAGGAATTTTACTGAAGCAGGAGAACTTAGTTTAGCAGAAACTGATTGCCTGAGTTACCTGGTTTAGTACATGAAATTGTAGTTCTTAGTACTAATTTCTTTTGACAGTGATTTTTTAGACATGTGTTAATAGGGTAAATACATGAATTAGAAATGCACAATTTGGAATGAAACACACCTTTGAAGTGGAACAAGTAAAATCCAGGGTCTTGGAACCTGTGGCTGTTCTATTCCGTCCCACTGGAATAGCACCAGGAGCGGTAGTGAACTCAATACTATGTACAGTATAAATAATCGTCATATTTTGAGCAGCAAGCATCATGACCAGCTGATATTTTCTTTCCCCCAGGACCAGTTGTTCCCGGGAGTGCGTGGCTGGAGCCATATGATCTTATCAACACATTCGGGAGCCCTACCCAAACACCGGGAGAGGTTTTGCTGCAGCGATGACTGTCATAGAAGAGAGTCGCCCTTTCGCCCAGCAGCTCTCCAATGTCTACTTTACCATACTTTCCCTTTTCTGCTTTAAACTCTTCGTGAAGATCAGCCTCGCCATCCTCAGCCACTTCTACATCGTGAAAGGAAACCGTAAGGAAGCGGCGAGGATAGCTGCTGAATTTTACGGAGTTCCTCAAGGACAAGGTAGATTTGTATTTGTTATGTTATCACTACTTTTGGGGGGGTTTGTTCTTCCCCCCCCCCAGGTAATTATTTATGTGCTAGTCTCATAGCAGTATTTAAAATGATAAATGTGAATGGGTTTTTTTCTGATGTTCTCACTGGGGTTTTTTTAACAAAAATTATCTGAAGGAGTGTTGTTAGACGACTGAAGCTTTTTCTTGTTTGTTTTTTTTTTTTACTATTTTTATTTTTTTAGGTTAATAAGTTCAGAACAAACCAGAAATATTACAGCCAATGCCCTGTTAGGAGAGAGGCCTCTAGTTAAGATGGCTCTATTTAAAATTGCCAAATGCTTCCCAGTCTAAGACCATTTTCCAAATTGCTTCTGAGGTTTCCCCAGCTTACCCATTCATGGTTGAAATTTTCCAGGCTTGGCATGTGGTTGTTTTGCAACGCTTTAGTGAAACTAGTCCAATATTTCAGAGAATTATTTCTTGATTAATTTAAAATTTTCTTAAAGTAATTTATTTAAGAAGAGATAGTCCTTCTGCACTTTGAGTTAGTGTCTTGGCAGATACCAGAAATCCTGATGTTGGTCAGGGTGAGCTTTTGGACATCTGTGTGGAAACCTATCGAATTTTACTGGGTTGAAAGCTCTTGGGAAAATTCCTATTTCCTGTTTGCTTGGGCAGAGCTTTGGCAGAACTGGGCACTGCTGCTCCTGTGGTGACCCAGTACCATTTTCATTCAGTTCTTTTTTTTGGGTCACAGAAGGCAAAAAACTCACTTCTCTCAATTGTGGTGTCCTCGTGTGTGACTGAGCCATGGTTTGGCTCAACCTGGGGTCCCTGCTGCCTCGCTTGTCTTTATTCTTGCTCCTTTTTCCCCAAGAACGTCCCTTGTTCTGGAATGATGTCAAGGTTGAGTTTGGCGATGGAACAGGAGGACTTCTCTTGCCTCTCACTGCCTTCACCAATAATCCCTAGGTACCATCAACAGGAAGAAATAACCCAAATTTAATGCCAAGGGGGAAACTGTAGAAAGGAGCCAGAAGCAGTTTCAAACATAAAGATCTTTTCAGTCTTCAGTGTTAGGATGGAAGTTAGACTTTTTCTGTGCTTATATTTAAATTTGCAAATCAAAGAGAGAGGCTTTCATCCTAAAAAGCCTGGGAAAAACTAGAGGGAAAGGAATAAGGTGCATCAGGTTGGAAAGGAAAGTAGTTTCTACAATGTTACCTGTTACTGAATCCAGGAGATTTTTAGCTTGGTCATTCATCTGAACTATTATATCTAAATAAATGGATACTCAGCGCTTTAGTAGCTGGCCCACACAAATGATGAAAATCTATCACTCTTGCAGGTTACTGTTTTGCTCGGGTAGCTGAGGTTCCTACTGATTTAAAGATTCAAACATAGGTAGAGTTTCTGGTTTTCTGCTTGGTTTATTAAAAGAAAATAGTTGATGCAACTATTTTTGTGCTTAAACTGTATTTTTTTACAACTCGACAGTAGCGCGTCTTAATTTTTCACTGCCCAATTCGCAGTGTTTGGGTCTGGATTGGGACAGTCCCAAGCACATGTTCAGCCGATGTCACCCACCCAATCTGGAAATTCTGTGATTAACAGGACTAGTGCTTGCTCTTTGGGATGCAAATACTACAAAATGCCTGTTTTGCTCCTCCAAAATGCCTATTTTATCTCATCTTTTCTATGCTTTTGCTCTGTGGTTGTGGAAAGGGGGCGTGATGCTGTCTCATCTCACACCCTGTTGTGGGATTTGGTTTGTTTATGTTTGTGAAATACAGTAGCCAGATACCTCGGTAGCGTTTATACAATACCATGCAATGAAATAATCCCCTTCAAAGTAATATCTAGAAGACGTACAATCAGTAATGTGAAGCTATGGCTTGTAACATTAAATGGTAAAATTAAATACTGTGTATCCTCCTAATTAGTGATCCTGCTCTGTGGTTTTTATTAAGCAGTGGAGAAGCCTCAGCAGAAAAGAAAAAAGAGAAAAATAGTCTGTCATTGCCTAATTGAAGTTTGTAGTGTTTCAAGAAGTAATTTTAATGGGAGGAAATGATAGTTTTCATTTTCTAGTTTTAACCTGATTACCTACTCTTAAAATACTGTATTGTATTTTCAGTTTGCTTCTAATGCTACAAAAATAACTTTTTGCTGTAATAATGGCTTGGCTAGAAGAGAGTCCTAGAATTTTGAAGAAGAAAAGGACCCTTTTCAAATAATGTGCTACTGGGCACAGGCATTATTCCATGTTTACTGCATTGAGCTCTTGAGTTAAAATTAGCCTTTCTTTTACGAAGGCTGTATAATTGAGGACAGTTTTGGTACTGAGCGGTAGCCCTTGGTGGAACTCCTTTGATGGAACTGAAGGTATATTGGTCAGGACAGGATTTGAGGGATCACACAATTCATGGCTGACTTTGTTCTGTGACTTGTTCTTTGCTGAGCACAGAGAGGTGGCATCTGCCTACTGTGCTCTAGTAGTGAAACAGGCCATATTTTGTTCCTTTATATATATATACATATTTATATATAATATTTCAGGAGTGGATAGTCACCAATCTGCTGTGTTAAATCTGTCCTCTGGATCTCATATGTATGTGAACAGCTGGATAGGCAGAGCATCCCACTAATTAGAAATTATTACACTCTGTGTGTGGCATTGAAATTTAAGGTCAGTGCCCAGCACCAGCCAAGCCCAAAAAGGTGCATATAAAATCTCTACTAGTTATAAATCACGTTAATTTGTTTCTGGAGGTGAAGTCTAAGTAAAACTTCTCTTGTGTCCAGCTGAAAGGCACCTTGAGAGGTAGTTTGGACACTCGGATCAAATACGCAGGGGTTGTCTGACAGATGTTTGTCTAAGGTCTTTTTAAAAGGCTTAGTAATAGCGATTTCTGCAGTGTCCTTGTGCAACCAATTACCTTTTCTGCTTATTCTCATCACTGGAATGCTTCCCGCTCCCCCCAAGACCTGCCTAAATACTTATTTCTGCAAACTAAGTATATAGAATATGATTAAGGTATTTATCAATTTTTCTCCATGTATGAAAAGTAATCAGTTTAAAGACTATTATCATGCATCTTCCTACCTCTCCTGATTTTTGTCTTTTCTAGAATAAAGAAAAAAATGATTTAACTTAGGCTGTCCTCCCAAGTTTTGTTTTCTAGTCCTGGAGTTACTGTGTTTGCTCCCCTTTGGACTTGTGCCCGTTGATATACGGTCCACAGACATCTTCATTAACGCCCGATTGCCCCCACTAAACCGAGTGCTCCGGCTGAGACTTTATTAGTGCCACTGGTGCAACTGTTGCTTGTATAAAAGTGGAACGGTTACGTCAGGTGCCATGTATATGATACCCTATGTAATACCTCCTGGAATGATGCTTTGCCTTCCCCCCCCCCCGCCCCCCCTCCTTTTTTTTGCCCCCAACAGTAAAGTATTAAGGAAACAGTCTGTAGCCTACTAGAAACCCCATGTTAAACGTACTATGCATTTGCTTTTTCCTCTGGAAGGGTAATAGTACTGGCCTTCAGCTGATTTCATGCTCTTGATATCAGACGATTTCTCCATCTCACTCCACTCTATTTTGAATTTTTTCCCTCTGAGCGGTCGCAGCACCTGCAGTTTAGTGTCATCTACTGATTTTATAAAATGAAATATGATATTCTATCATCCACAGTATTAAAAAACCGAACAGCACCAGCTACAGGAGAGAACTCTGCAGTCTTTTGTGCTTGTTTTGAGTAGATTAAAGACCCAAGTCTTAATAAACTATCAGAATGGAATTATTTTCTCAGTGAAGTCAGGGGTATGACTACCATAAAAGAATTAAATGGAAAAGGGGATCCATTCTATTATAAAGGTCTCGTTTAGTGGATTATTTTTAACTTTGGCACTGACTTTGTAAACACTGATATCCACACACTTGCCCTGCTGAGTTGAAAGAGACTGATTAGTTGTTTAGAGCTAAGCACTTCGCAATCAGGGACTGTAGCTGTGATGTAAACAGGTTATGGGGCCCAGCTTTTCTTTCTTTCTTTTCATTATATTGAATATGTATTTATTCATTACTAGAATAAGTCACAAGAGTCAATCTTTTAGTCATTTCTTTATGGAAAAAGTCATAGCACCTATCCAGTTTTAAAATTCCGTGCCCTATAAACTGACCTACAAAAATGAACTGAATTGCAAATTAGTGTTGGGTATAATTAGCTCCTTAGCAGGCTGTCTGCAGTGAGAGGGATCTGCACAGGCAGACTTCTTCTCTCGCTGTATTTCCAGAGCTGCGAGGAGTTAATAACTCAGCTGTTGCTGGATACAAACAGGAGGATCAAAAGCAACCTTTAAACTCTTCCTACTCTACCAGAAGCTGGTCCTATCATCAAAGGGCTCTCCGTATACACGTGCTGAGGTGGAGCTTCTGTTGAGTTTTTTAGTTCAGGTGTTTTGGGTCTGTAAGATAGAAAATCTACTGACAAATGCTGGTAAGAGCTTGGTTTGTATGGAAGAGTCCATATTTTGGTAATGCAACTTCATAGAAGGAGGTATAGTTCCCATTCTTAATATATAGCAAAAAGAGTCTATTTTATCAAAATTAAACCTGATGCTCAGTGACTCAATGCTTTGAGCTGCAAGCAGAAGGTGGTAGAGAGAAGCTTTCTTATGAAAGAATCATTATGCAGAAGTTAATGTAGCACGTGCAACAAACGACTGGTCATGGACTTACACCGACACTGGGGTCTGATGCTCAAGTTAAGTAGTTGTGACAACATAAAATGCTTTTATCTTTAATATCCTATGTTTTAATTATGTCAAACTGCCCTTGCAAAAATTTTCATAGACTATCACTTTATGCATAACTATACCATTTTAAAGTAACGTTTGAAAGTTACTTGAAAGCCGAGTTTTTATTTGTAGTGTTTGAGTATAGCTCCTCAAAATACCTTGCGCTGGTTTTGTTTTTGCAGAACAGGAGAGGTGAATATGCCCTGATTATTTTTCAGTATAAAAAAAAATAAAAATCTATTTTTGAATGACCATAGCAAGTTCTAAGCTGCCCGTCTTTGCAGTGTCTGCCTCGGCCAGGCGCGGTAGGAATGCTCACTCAACTGGTTATTCCAAGTTACCCTAAATTAAGCCATCCATGGGACTGTGGTAGTTCAAGGCTGGAGGCCCCATCTCCTTTCAGGATTATGAGACTTGTAAACAACATTAAGCCTTTTTTTCCCCTTTTTTTTTTTTCTCTCGTGCACTGGGCACTGCTTGGGTGGACCCGTGAAGCCGGTCCGTGAAATACAACTCATAAATAGGAAACAATGTTGTGTTTCACTGTTAGAGACCCACTGTTTGGAAAACTTGATTGTATTTAGAGCTGCAGTGAATGACTAGAGCAAAGTTTCCTTATTATTTTATTTGTAACGAGCTGCAATTGATAATGTCACTCAGCAACAGTTGTTAGGTAGGGAAGACAGGCACGAGGCGTTTTCTCAACTCGCATTCCGCAGAGATCACAGTTCTATTAATAAAAGCCATATAAGACCCCGACGAGCTTCCTGGATACAATAGAGAGGGGTTGAGCAATGCCAGGAATATGGCATGGCATACCCATTCGCTAGAGCCCTCGGTGTAAGGCACCGCATTTAGCATTTGTTTCTCACACACGGCACGTAAGCTAACGGTGTAAAAATGCTTAAGATGGTGTGAATGTTCTTTTTTTGAAAGCTTAGAAGGGAGGGGTTTTTTTTGATGGAGCTCATCACCTTCTCTTACGCTAAATAACTGCCCAGTACGACAAATAACCGCCAAAAAAGAGTCAGACTTCAAAATTCATCTCAAGAGGACACTTGGAATGAAACAAATGACACCAGACGTTGGCAAGAAACCAAAACCATTCTCCTCAGGAGAACGTGACCTACCTTAAAGGGATTTTAGTGAGAGATACATGATGCAACTGGCACGGACAGAGCCCTGACCTATTTGCAACAACAAAACCCAAGCACGTTTGTTGGCAAGAATTGACTCTTCCCTCACCTTAAACAAAATCTCTGAGGCTACAGAAGCTTCTAGCGAATGTATCTGCTGGAGCCTGTTTGCACACTTGCTTCCTTGAAAGGAACTGAGATATCATTCTGTGATTCTTTGATCCCATCATGTAGATTCCTTTTTGGGTTTTTTTTCGCTCCTATTTGTGTGTCAGGATCTCCTGGAGAAGAAAATCACCACAGGCTGTGTTTTATGGCCAGTATCGTTTAGGCATGCCTCCTTAAAATGTGTCTTTTCTGAAGACGGACCATGACTCATCACCAGCCTAGGTCCTCTTGGCTTGCTTGATGAGCACAGTGTGAAGTTAACTCACGTGGGAATCCCCTTCAATTGATTTATTTATTTTTCCGGATTAAATTTGAACTACAAAGAAATACAAAAAGAAACATTGTCAACTCTGATGTAGCTTGGAAACTGGATTTTCAAAGGTGCGCAGCAGCAAGACTGGAAGACAATCCTGGAGCAACCTGCCTGCAAGGCTTAAAGACAATTGTGTTAAAGAAAGACCATTGGGACAGTCCAGTACTGGACTGGGACAAGCTCAAGACACTGGTCTGTGTGCAGCAGTGGGGCGTTAGGACCAAAATAGCCCTGCTCCCTGAAGGTGGTGTTCCTTCCCTCAGCCCTGGACACGTTATGGCCAGGGTTCTGCTATTCACACTCCTCTCTGGTCAGGGATGTTCTCAAACATTTGCAATGCGGGCGAGCAGCGAGTGAACTCCTGCCAGGCTTGGATGACGATGGCTCTGGGGGAATGTGTGACGTGCCCAAGCCCTGAGCTCTCTCCGTGTCCGCAGCAGCGCTGGCTGGTTGGTCATAAATCCACTGTGGCACGTTGCATCTGTTGCAGGAGTGGATGGTGCACTCTGGTGTGTCTGGAGTCCTTCTGGTGACAGAAACAGCTGCTCCCTTCATGGATGTTCTCTGACACGGGCTGAAGATTCACTCCACCCAAGTGAATCCACCCACCAGTCTTGGGCTCTACCCAAGCCAACTGCTGGTCTCACACGTTGTGTCTCTCTTCTCCATTGCTATCTGAAGCCCAGGCACCCACTTGGTAACTGGTTTGGCTGGATTTATCAGCGTGACTGCTGGGATTTGGTTTTCTTTAGCCCACTGTTACAGTTTGAGAAACCCACAAGACTTTATTGTTGTTTAGACAATTATTAATTGTTTAGACAATTATTCTCTCACCCGATTCCAACTTCCCTCCCCACCCAGGAAGGGGAAAAAACAAGGAAAACCAAGGGTTGACATAGGAACAGATTTAATAGAATAAGACTAGAAAATTAGCATTAGTAACGCTAAAGAACCAGTATTAATCCTGATGCAAATCTAAAATATATAAGGATCATACCCAGCCCATTCCATCAGCAGGAAGCTGTACTCTCCCAGCAGGGGGGACAAACGTGGGAAGAAGACGACGACTAGAGTCTTCTAAAAGTGCAGTTTTCCCAGGTATTAGAAGAGAAACTAGTCCTGTGTCACTCAAACCGGGACAGCATTGCAAATCCACAAGCCAAGAAACGTAGTAAATTTGTGATTGTTCCGTATTTGCCTTCTGTGGTGGCTGAGACAGACCCTTTATCGTATCAGAATTTCTAAATTTTTTCTAAACCTTCCATTCTGATTCCCAGCTCCAAGGATACAAGGCCTAACACCTGTAAAACTCCCAGGGAAAGAGGGAGGAAAACTACCAGCCATCCATGCTGTTGCTACCATAATAATAATAATAATTTGGATTTCCAGCTAAGAGTCAGTGAAGGTACTGTGTAAAGAGCAGAGTGTGTAATAGGCTTTTTTTAGTGCTTCTAGTGGCGTGGAGAAATGTCATTTTATGGTTAAATAACTGATGGTATTTTAAGTACTGTCTGCTCTCTGCTGGTATTTGCTCTTTTTATACAAATCTGGGCAAAAAAGATTGTGAAGAAAATAACTCGAAAGTTTCCTTTAACAGTTCTCCCCTGGGTTAGAAAAGTTGAATATAACTAAATATTAGTGAAATGCAGCATAGTGATTTATTTAAAGCTTGGGTCCTAAATTACGTCAGAATTCCAAATTTTTCAGTAAAATCCTCCAGTTTCCTTTCTCCGGGAGTGGAGTGTCTGCCCCCTCCTCTGGCTGCTCTTCTGCAGGTGGCAGCATTGTTTCTGTGAATAATTAGAATATGAAAACTGTCCTAATTGCTTGTGCACCAAGGCAGGGAACGTCACGGCCTGCTGTCCTTTCTGCATGGAGGATGTCTCCTGAGATTCCCGTTACTATTTTTTCTGTTCTGAGGTTTTCTGTTGGATTTTGGAAGCAGTTGAGTGTCTTCTATTAAAAAAAAAATCGAGGAACAAGATCTGAGTACCAAGATGTTAGGCCCCGATCCGGTTGTAGTTTCAAATATTAAGAGCTTTATTACTGAATGAAGTCAAGAGATACTGATTTTTATTTACTGGTGTTTATTTGGCACATGGATGGCTGATGTGAGGAAGATCCCGTAGGAATTCCGTGTCAGAGGTGGAAGTGAAATAGCGTGTTCTTCAGTCTTACTCCACAGTTTTAATAACTGTATGCTCATCCCCTCTTTATATCAACATCTCAATTATACTTTTAATGCATTTCCAGTTGATTTTGGATGTTGGTCTAGCTTCTTCTTAATTATGTATTGTTTTAATAGGGCTTTTTAATGGTTTTTGCTCACAGGATGAATAGTTGTGCCTAGTTGTGCAAAGTTGCTTCTAGAGCCCTGAATGGGATAAACTTTGCCTTCTTAAAAGCATGAAAAAAGATTCTGATGTCCTGCAAAGTAACTTAATGAGCGGTGTCTATGGAATAGAGATTCTTTTTTCTTGTACTCTTGCCTGGAATGTGGCAGATTTTGGGGCTAATCCGTGCTCTCTGGAGGAGCGCGCAGGTGCTGTGGCCTCCCCCGGGGTTCTGCCTCTTTGGAGCCACATCAGCTGTGTGTCTGCTGGTGTCTCTGCTCCTGCAAGCCACAGTGCAAAAGAACAATAACCAAGGGGGCTGGAATATTTGTGGAAAACAAGTTGTATGAACTACTTCCAGGTTCGTACCGCTCCTCTAGAAGGAGGAGAAGACACCAGCATTATTCTCACCTGGAGAACAATGCTCATGTCTTCCTGGAGAAGACACACATAAGATTTCCTGCTCGTTCACCTTCCAGTGTTTATTTACTTGAAGCAAAACACTACAATTTAACTAGTAATTTAGTATTGAAGTGATATATTTATTGTGTGCCCTTTTATAATGAGCCCCTTTGCAAACGCTTTGTTCAAGACTTAGTTGTGGCGTTCTCTTGCTGGATGTGTAAAAGTGTTTATTTAGTTCTCTGAGATACTCTGGTTTATTCAGCTGGATAAAACTCGGATAAAACAGCTTTCTGGCAGCAGGAGAATGTCTGGGAGAGGGCAATGTGTTCCCTCCGGCGAGAAGAGCCCTAGCCCACCCGTTTCTGTTCCCTACGGAGCGTGTTCCAATGTGCTCTCATTTCAAGGTGAAATTTGCAGCTGCTCCTTCTTCTTCCCCTTCCCAACTAGAATTTGGCCTCAGATTTTCTCTTCAAGAAAAGCAAGAGGGATATAGAAAATTAATTTTCGTCAGGTGCCTGAAAGGAGTAGTACTAAGGAAACCAAGAAATGCTGATTCCCTTTTAAAAAGCTTACAAATGGCTAATTTTTATATCAGTGGATTGCTTCTCCCTGCAGATTTGTGTTCTATAGTATCAGCATAATAAATAGGAAATGTACGTAAATACAAACAAAAAAAAAATTCTCCTCCTAGTCAGTTCCCCTTGTTTTTGTTATTATTTCAAAAAACTACTGACTTTTGCTTTTCCTGCCAAGGCTATAGCCTTACTTTTATAATGAGGTCAGACTTTCAAAATAGCCAGTGAAATCCTTTTTTCTTATTATTACTATTTTGGTAGTTAAACCATGCTTTTATTTATTTAGGATGTAGTTTCTCATTGACATCTGTAGGATACCTTGTCCCCTGCTTAAAACAAACACAAAACACAAAAAAAACCCCACAAAAAAACCCCAAACAACCAGAAATGCTTCATAGTTTTGTGGATTCTTCTTGGATCCCTCTTAACTGCAAGTTACATATGAGACAAGCTTGATATAGTAATAATTATTGTTTCTATTATTAAAATAATTGCTATTCTGAAAAAATAGTTTTAGTTTTTCTGGTTTAGGTTGCTTTTTATTTGAATACTTATGCTTTAGGAATCCGTTTCTGGGTTTTTTTGGTGAAATGGTTAAAAAATTAACACCTTCTTGCCATTTAAATCATGCCACCAGTTAAGACTGGCGCTGTAGCTAAGCTGATTCTTTCTCCGTTTTAAAAATAGAAAATGCTAGAGCAGTTCTTCCCTTCCCCCACCATGCGCTGCCTGGTCCCAGCTAGTAAATGTTCCGGGATGGATTTGGGTGGTGTATTTCCACCCTACCTACAGCCAGATCCCGTGTGAAAAAGGAAAAGGAGGACAAAAACCCAAACCAACCAAAGGCGGTAGAAATCCATTTGCGGAGGTTGGTGGGCCCCCAGCACCTGCAGCAATGACAGCCCGGCGTCCCCGCAGAACCACGTCATGACAACCCACCCGGATGCTCGGAGGGGCCAGAATCTCCCCAAAAGACGCCCAGAAAGTAGAGGGGAGCGTCCCGCCAAGCGAAAAGCTGGCTGGGGTATTCTCACCAGCCAAGGTTAGTAGAGCAGCGATTTCAAAGACCGGGGGGCTGAAATCTGCTAAACTGACCCAATTTCTCACCTTCTAGCTCTAAACTGGGTTTCTTTTTCCTAGCTGTGATATAAATGCATGCGTATCTTAGTGCTACTATGGGTTAACACAAGGGTGCCGAAGCTATTTTTGTTCTTTCTGCACCCTTATCAGCTGATCTAAAATACCTTTTCTTGTTTATCTGCCCTATTTGTTTTATGCCAGTGGTTTAAGGCTTGACTTACCCTGACTTTTGCTGTCCTGTCAGAAGGTAACTGGATCCTGAAGCCTAATTGTTTACAACAGGGAGCAGGGGAATGGCAGGAGGGGGAGGAGTGAGCTTTGCAGATGACATTATATATAAAAAGAAGTTTATAGGTAGATGAAATAGGAGGCAATGGAGGAATTACAAGTGACAGAATTCTTGTCCTGTACTAAGATACTAAAGACAAAGATATAATTATAGAGGCTGGCATAGAAAACTACTTAGGAGGTATTTAAATTGCTTTCAGCAATGAGGAACAAACTCTGTTGTAACAGAAGTGCTTAGGACTGCTGTTGTCTGTGCCGTATTTTCCGAGTTTTTTTCATACTACAAATGTGTAAAAGGGAGCTTTGAGTAATTGTGAGTGTAGTAGGAATTTTTTTAAAAGAGTGATGATAATTCCAGTTAATATTGACCACGTCATAAGGCTTAGAGTGAAAAAAAAAAAAAAAGGAAGTAACAAAATTCCACTTGAAATTTGTGATAACACGATATCAAATGAAAAATTGGAGGTGTGAAAAGTAGGCAAGGAAAGGAGGAGACAAGAAAGAGAGATTTGATATATTATGCATAAAAATAATTATGAATTTACCATGTAAAACAGCTATATGTTATGGATTATTCTTAAAATACCTTTGCTAATTTTGATTATTGCCAATTTTAGAATCAAGCAATATTCAAGAATTTAAGCAACAGTGCCCACAGCTTCCCAAGTAACTGTTTGAATGCAGTGGTACTCTAAGGTGTTATTTACTCATCAGTTTTAAGACGCAGTGTATCTTTTACCCTCACGTTGTTCACTGTTTGGGCTGAGATTTCCTATCTACAGTAACGTTTATTTATGAACATTTCACCTAGTTAGGTTCGGTATTTCTGACATTCTCCCTCAGACTGAAAAGAAGTTTTACAAAAGTTTGTCAACGTTGGCAGTAGCCACTCCTTGATATGGTTCGGGGTTGCCATTCCTACAAAGAAATAGCCACAGTTAGTCAAATTTTGAAAATCACAGCAAAATGTGGAAAATAAAATTTCCTGAAGATTCCATATTGACACGGTCCAGCTACTTGCGGACTTCTGGGGATTGCCCAGCTGGGTGTGTGTATTTATTGAGGGACGTCTCGGCCAACTGAGAGACTTCTGATGTTCTGTTGAGGCTTCTGGGTGTTGCAGTTTGCTGGAATAACAGGTATATTTAATATCAGTCCTGAAGGAGGCTCTTTTCTTCCTTCTCTGTTCCCCTCCGTGGAGGTCTCCAAACCTGACATTGTTCTTCGGGCACCCGAAGGAAGGAAAGAAGAGGAAGGCACATTAAATATACTGCTTGGAAAATGGACTAAAAGTGATGCAGGGGGTGGTATATGTCGTGATAAGATAAAGGGGCAAAAGGAGAGAGTCAGGCTAGGAAAAGGTCTTCAGCCTACCTTTTTTACCAGAATCTCCTGGATGTGGCAAAAACCAGCCCACTTGACCCAGCTGGGTACTTTAAGGCTAGGGATTGTGCCACGTGCTGCATTCATTCTCTGCAAGCTGTGAAAATACTAAGAATACTGGGAAAATACTGAGAATACTGGAAAAAGTCTGGGAAAATGGCTTGCATTCTGGATGAAGGCTGAGATTCCATTTGAGAAGTAAAATTATTCCAGGTAGAAGGTCCTCCAGAGTGAAGTCATCTCAGAATGTCCATGTGCTTTTTCTTGTCAGCTGAAAAACCCATACGTTGTTTTAGTGACTAATCCAAGGAAATGATAACAGCCCAAGAGCACCGCTCCATGCGCTCAGGTTGACCTGCCGTGGGTCTGATAGGTTATTGAAGGTACGATTGTCCACCTTGGTGCTCCAGCCGTGGCCTGCAGATTTTGCAAAGTACTTTCAGCTAGAAAAATAGCCAGCTGGCCATTGATCCTTCAAGAAGGTGGAAAAAACCAGACTGTGTGTGAGCAACGGAGCGATGAGCAACGTGGCCGTGCTTTCACGTGACAGGGCCTGACACGCTTCGTCCCGTGTGGGCCAGGAGCCAGCAGCAACAACTGCGGTGGCCGCTGCCAGGGCCATTGCCATTGCCTGCACGTGGCATAACGCTGCTTCTGCTGCGACCCCAGTGAGCTGTGTTTGGATCACAGTCACGGAATGGTGGGAGTTGGAAGGGACCTCTGGAGATCATCCAGTCCAACCCCCTGCCAGAGCAGGGTCACCCAGAGCAGGTTGCACAGAACGTGTCCAGGCGGGGTTTGAATGTCTCCAGAGAAGGAGACTCCACACCTTCTCTGGGCAGCCTCTTCCAGGGCCCTTCCACCCTCAAAGGAAAGAAGTTCCTCCTCATGTTGAGATGGACTTCTTATGTTCCAGTTTGTGCTTGGTACCTCTTGTCCTGTTACCAGGCACCACTGAGAAGAGTCTGGCCCCATCCTCTTGCTACCCACCCGTTAGATATTGCTCAGCATTGATGAGGTCCCCTCTCAGTCTGCTCTTCTCCAGGCTGAACAGTCCCAGATCACTCAGCCTTTCCCCAGCAGAGAGATGCTCCAGTCCCTCATCTTCTTCGTAGCCTTTGCTGGACTCTCTCCAGCAGTTCCCTTTCCTTCTGGAAGTGGGGGCCCAGCGCTGGACCCAGTGCTCCAGCTGTGGCCTCACCAGGGCAGAGCAGAGGGGCAGGATGACCTCCCTCAACCTGCTCCCATGCTCTTCTTAATGCACCCCAGGAGACCATTGGCCTTTGTGGCCACAAGGGCACACCGCTGGCTCCAGGGCAACCTGTTGTCCACCAGGGCTCCTGCGTATTGCAAAGGTTAGCAGGTGTGTAGTGAGTGGTGGGGAGAAAAGGGTTAACTTTTTAACTTCCCTAAAAGCAAATTCTATTCTTGGCTTTGTCGTGGCACCTGTGTGTTTTTAAGACCAATCGTCCAACCTAAAAGTTTCTTGACTGATCATGGTTATTATTATCTGAGGCTGAAATTTCAGAAGCTCAAAGGTCTCATAACCGTAATTAAACTGTGCTTCCAGTGCACGCTCTAGCGCTTAAGAACTCTGGGAGGAATAAGCTATTAGATTGGTTTCACAATTTCAGCATTAAAACTGTCTTTTGGCTCCTTTATTTATAAAATACTGTGAATGGATGATGTTACGGAGATCAATTCAGATTCAGATTTGGTTTGGGGAGAATATCAGGAAAAAGGCAATATAAAATTACCGATGTTATAATCCGCTTACGGTTTGGATACCGTGTCTTAAAGAGTGAGAGATTCTGCTGGATGTGGAGATAAATAATTTGAATACTGACATATGCATTGAATACAGCTCTGAAATGGTAAAACTAACCTGTGGCCATGGAATGTGGGGGAAATATTTTTTAATGGTTTTCAAGGGTAGGAAATGAGTGGCATTTGCATTTGGAACGAAATCCTCACATTTTGGAAGTCTTCCTGATGCTAAACACTGGAAAGAATATCGGTTTGAACCAACCAAAGTTTCATTTTTTGTATGTGTATGTTTATGTATTTATGTGTCTATATCTATATATTGCTGTAAATCTTCAGTCAAATGAAAACAAAGAGTATTTGAAATATGGAAATGTAATATTTAAATGCCACTTGAACTACGTCTTCTCTCTCAGACATATTTTAATCATCTCTAGCCTAAATTCTGATTCTGTTGGAGTAAGCATTTCATTTGTTCAAAAGAGGTGGCTTCTGTTTTGCCAGTCGCATCTAATTATCGTCAGATTATGCTCCAGATACACCTTGAGGGATAGAAGGTACCAGTGATGATCTTAATCCACAGCTTTTGTTGTCTTTGCAGAAATACACAAGCTACACTTCCAAAATATTGATGTTTCTCATCTCCCAGTGAGGCTTTTCTTTTCAGTTTACAGAACCACAGAATGCTATGGGGTTGGAAGGGACCTCTGGAGATCATCCAGTCCAACCCCCTGCCAGAGCAGGTCCACCCAGAGCAGGTCCACCCAGAGCAGGTCCACCCAGAGCAGGTCCCACAGGAACATGTCCAGATGGGGTTTGAGTATCTCCAGAGAAGGAAACTCTACCACCTCTCTGGGCAGCCTCTGCCAGGGCTCCGCCACCCTCACAGGAAAGAAGTTCCTCCTCATGTTGAGATGGAACTGCTTATGTCCAAGTTTGTGCTCATTTCCTTCTGTCCTGTCCCTGGGCACCACTGAAAAAAGCCTGGCCCCATCCTCCTGGCACCCACCCTTTCAGTATTCATAGGCATTGATCAGATCCCCCCTCAGTCTTCTCTTCTCCAGACTAAAAATATTGAAGTCCTTCAGCCTTTCCTCATCGGAGAGATGTTCTAGTCCCCTCATCATCTTTGTAGCTCTAGTTCTTCTCCTTGTTTTGAAAATCCAACTATTTAATGTACCTTTTAAACTGTTTTTTGGGTTGGTTTTTTTTTGGTTTTGTGGGTTTGTTTTTTTTATGACTACACAAACTTTTAGAAATAAAAGGATGGGACGACTGGAATTAATGACTTCTACAAAAATCTATTTATTTATTATTTCAGTAGTGTGATCGTAACTGGTGGGATGACTTATAGGTAATTGCAGGTGGAGGTAAAGGAGCGAAGTCTGTAGGAAAAGACAAGGACAATAACATTAATGACTGAGAAATGGATCAAAGCCAGAATTGCAAATCCCCGTTTTGGGGAATTTTCACTGCTGAGAATAGTTATCAAACCCCCAATTTAACGACCAAATAACTGTTCAGAAGGTAATGGAGGTGACAGTAGACTGCTAAAAGGAAAACATGGTTCAACGCACGGATCCAGTAGCACTTGAGACACATTCAGAGTATCTTTGCTTATTTCTTTTTAAAGTACATTATGAGTAAGTGGTAAAATAACAGGTGAACATTTGGCAGTACTTCCCTTATGAATCTGTGCACTAATATTTATTTTTAAGCCTACAAAAATGTGTGTGCCGCTGCGTGAGGTTAAAAAAAGGGGGAGGTTGTCCAGAAGTTCTTACTCAGCTCGAGGTTCTCTTGATTTCACTGGGGGTTTCTGCTGTGTTGAGATGCCAGGTAATCTCTCTTGGAAGGCAAACGCACTTTGAAAAGTTGTTAACGTTAAAAAAAAAAAGAAAAAAAAGAAAAATAGAGGGTGAATGTTCGTATTTCTTCGAGCTGCTGATCCCCTTCCACAGCTTCTGTCTATTAACAGACTAGCGAGAACAGATTTTTTTTTTATTATTATTTTTATTTATTTTTTTATTTTCCAGATTGAAAGAGATGAGTAGGATTTATAATTGCAATTGGCTGGAAGTGCCATGGGGAGATGGAGATTTAGGTATTGTATGACACTTTGTAATTTCTCGTTAACTCCGCCTGTTAATAGAGTGGATATGCCTGTTCTTTCCTCTTGGTGTTTACAAAGTGATGTCGGGTGCCCTCCCCGGGAGCTGGGAACTAAACGCGGCTTCTAAATATAGTTTGGAGAGACTTTGTATTCAGCATCTGTCAGAGACGACATGGGGGGGAATTAATGCATTAACAGGTTTGGAATAGTCTATACTCGCTAATTCTGCCCTTACAGGCAACAGCCAAGGAAATGGGTTTATATTCTCGTTTATATTCTCATTAATGCTTTCCAGGGGAGAGACATAGCGAGTGTGCAGATCAGCAGAAGGCAGCAATCAAGACAGAGAATTTATTTTAAGGCACCTTTGATGTTTATTTATGCCACATATTCATTTTGAACATTTACTGATGGGATTTACTGATGAATTACTGTGGGTTTTGATAAATCAATATGAACGTGGGAGTTTTTTTTCCAAACTTGGTTTGCACAAAATCTTTCTCTGCAGCATTTTGCTTGCGGATTTTATTCCTGGTGGAGGTGGTACGAGCGTTTTGTTATTGAGTGGATTTAGCAGAGACAGCTCCTCCGTGAAGACCGTAGGGATTTAAGGTGGGTCGAGGAGCAAAAAAAGAGCTCACAGCGGGATCTGGCAGCGTTTGACTCCCAAACGTCGCTGGAGTAATGACATCAACAGACTTTCTGCTGAGCGATCCGAGAGGGAAGGAGGTGAAGGAAAGGAAGGTGGGAAAAACGTTGCTTTCAGATTCTACCTGCATTTTTGTTCTGCTTAGAGTTATATGTGCCTCCTAAAATGTCCAAGGTCTGAGTGTATTTAATGGGCATAAAAACTTCGTGACACAATTTTCTTAGATGTTTTCCTCTATAATAAAGTGTCTTTTCCCCCCTGCTAATTTAGGAGTAGGATAAACTCTCAAGAAATAGAAGTTCTCAACTGTAGAGACAGGGACAAGCAGCCTCTAAATCCAGCTTTTAATTATTTGGGGAGGGAGATTCTTTGCAGCTGCCGGCAGGAGAACTTCATGGAACTAATTAATTTGAATTAGAAAGACTCGAGTGCTGGTTCGGATACTACTGCAGAAGAAGAAAGTATTGGTCAGAATTCTCCCAGTGACCGCACACATCCAACCTACTGTAGGATAAATATGTTTGAGTTTATTGGGATGACAGAGGAAATACTGGTGCTTTGTAAAAATCCGGCCACTTTAAGATTTCTGAGCTCAATTCTTGTCATATAATACCCCTTAAAATCCCAATCATATTGGATTTTTAAGATCAGGTTTACAAAGCTTTTATCTCCTGTATTTTTTAACTTCTGTGATCAGCTTTAAGATAATTTAAGTACTCGGTTGGGCTTTTGTTTTGCTGAGTTTTTTATCCAGTAGCATCCAGTGGTGCCGAGTTCCGCAGTGTAGGTCTATATTCTGTGGGAAGATGCACTCTTACATCCCAGTAGGTTTATTTTCACTAACACCTCTAGGAAAAACGGAGGTTTTATCCCAATTTCCATATTGTGCCCTAGTTCGTACGTTTTTCTTTTCAGGTCGAGCAGCCTTAGCCTTTTCGGCTCTTCATGTGGTTTGAGGGGGTGGTTTGTTTTAGCCAAAAGTGGACTTTCTGGCCCAGACTGGTGGACAGAAGGGCTCCAGGAAGAAACAGAAGCAGGGTCTGTTTCTGATGAGTTGTTAATTAGAGCTTGGGCTGGTGACTGCCAGTGATTGAGCAATAGCCATCTCGTTTGGAATTCATTTGCAGACAGTCCTGGTCCATGGCCATTGTTACCAATTCCTCATATTTAGTTAATTCTCTCTACCTTTTTGGGGGGATTTTCGGGGACTTGAAATAACTCACACGAGTGATTAGATTAGAATCTTAACCGTTCCGGTGATTTTCTTCATATGGGAATAAATACGAGTTATTCATAATGTGTGTTGAAGATGGTTCTTCCTCACACAGTCTCTCGTAACTTTGATTTGTAAAATAATTGGTACAATAAATTGGTCTCGGCTGCGCCCGCAGCCCTGGCTGGCTGGAAGGTGCCGGCCAGTGGCCAGTCTGCTGGAGGAAAGGGCAAGTTCTTCATCGGGAGCCCCAGGGTGGCCCTGGGACCTGGGCTGGGAGTTGAGGGGGGAAATGTGCACAAAGATGGGACGTTTATTGGGTTTTCTTTTATTTTTCCTTTCTTTTTTTGGGGTTGATAAAATAAGTGCCAAACCTTTACGTTAAGCACATTAACTGTTTTTAGCCCCAATAGCATATTAGAATGAGAATTTAAACTTAATATCCTATTTCTACTATAGCAGTTTTTTAGTGTGATTTTCTATTTCGTTTCTGTCCTTGCTCTTGTGTAGAAGCTGCAGATTAATCTCATCATATGTAAGGGTTTCCGTATTGATTTTCATATACATCAGCTTTTCAGGCAGGTTTATGTCTGTTTTAAGTTCAAATATCAATTTATTCAACTCTATAATATATGCCAGCTGCAAAAGTAAGTTACGTGATTTTATTAAATAACCAAAGCAAAAATAGAAGTGGGAAATATGGCAATTGGTGAATTTATTAAATCAGATTACTGTAATCAGTATATCAATATGTTCTTTGTACCGTGTAATTATTTATTATAGATGTTGACAGTTAATGATGGAGCTTTGATTGTCCGGAAACTGATCGTTTGACATACGGTCTCTAAAGAGGAAAAACAATTTCACAGGGCATTTGACTTCATTCTGTGCATTTTATTTTCTGCTTTGCTCTGTGCATTCCAAATTCCTTCTGATTCCCGTGGTTTACTCAATGAATGTTGTTATTATATAGGTTCTTGGGCAGATCGCTCACCTCTGCATGAGGCAGCCAGTCAAGGACGTCTTCTTTCTCTAAAGACTTTATTGTCACAGGTGAAGGCCGTGTTCTTAAAATCGCTTTCGTTCTTAATGTTACTTAATTTCTCAGCATAGTCTATTAATGCACATTTAGCATGCTTTGCTTTTTCACTTGAATTTTTCAGAGCAATATCCATTTAGGGACTTCTTTTATGCCATAAGCTATGAGTTAATATTTAAAATATTTCCTCTGTTGTATGTTTTAAAACTTCTCCCCGAAAAAGATCTTTGCTAAAGCGATATCTAAACGTGTATCAGTCTTCCCCTCGCAGCCAGTGGAGCTCCAGTGCTTTAAGCCCTCAGGTAGAGTCAGGAAAATCACTGAAAGAGTCTGGGTTTTGCATAGTTGTGGTTTAAAACAGATATATTTGGCTAATAGCAAAGGGAGAGACTGCTAAATGTTATTATTGCAGTATTGTGGTAAGAGCTACTGCAGTGCTGGAAAATTGTCCTCCAGAATGCATTTGATGCAAGCCGGTAGCTGCAATTGTTAGTTCTTAGAGTCAAAATTCAAGGGCTTGCTGATTGCATCAATGCAGGAAGTGTTTTCCTCCCCAAAATTTGTGGCTTTAGCCCTTTCAGACCTTAAGTCAGAGAATCGTGGAATCCCAGGACAGTTTAGGGTCAGGGCCCTGTTGGGTTTTAAGGATCTCCGGGCGTGGAGCTGCCCCAGCCCCTGTGTCCCCTGGGCCAGGAGGGTCTCGCTCTCCCCACCGAGACATTTTTTTTCCGTATAATTAATTGGAATTTACCACTTTCCAACTGCCTCTGTTTCCTTTTGTCCTCTCGCTGTGCCTCTCAACAGTCTGTTTCCATCTTCTTTACACCCTCTATATCCCATTCCCACTTCTGATTTTAAAAATAAAGAAGAGCTGACAACTTCTGTTCTGTTACTTACATTGATTGATTGAAAGATTCTTTTACTGCTCACTACTTTATTGCAAATAGAATTTTAAGCCTATTTTAGAGTATTGTAAATGATTAATTTGAATGGTAGTGTGAGAAAACGACTCTTTACAGCTTTTGTGGGATTTTTAAATGTCATTCATGTCTCGTTTAGGGGTACAATGTGGACACCCTAACGATTGACCAAGTGACTCCTCTCCATGAAGCCTGCCTGGGAGACCACGTAGGATGTGCAAGAATCCTTCTGGAAGCAGGAGCAAATGTAAGGGTGTTGTTTTTTCTCTCTGTGAAGTCCAATGACAACCTTGGTTCAACCAAGAAGGATATATTCCTTGATTATTATTACTTTTTTAGTTGGTATTCCTCTACTCACCCTATCAATTGCGTTGATCTCATTTAATTACAATAAGCTGCCATCTGAAAGCTACCAAGGGAAAGTGATGGGTCAAAGAAACATCATTAGAGAGATGTTAAAATAAGAAAGAACCAACCAAACAAACCATATAATTAGCTGTGTAAGAGTAGATACCAAACAGAAGAAGAAGACTAACAGGGAAAATAGACGCGAGCTGGGCAGACACGGAGACATCAGCTGGGCAGGATCCACTGGCAGTGATTGCTTCTTCCACCAGCCTTATTTCTTCCCTGAATTTCATTGCATTATTTCTCTTCTAAAATGTGGAATGTGTCCCTCTCCTTTGCTGGTTTCCCCATGCTTTGGAAGAGGCGGTTCTTTTAATATCCAGAATATCTTCTGTCACCCTGCACCTTTGTGCTCTTAATGATTTTTGTGATCCGAGTACAAAAAAGCACAGTTTTTTTTTCTGTACTCCTCACACAGGCTTGTCCCAACCAAAAATGGGACTTGGCAGACCACTTTCACTGCTATCTTTGCTGACATCAGAGTTTGAATGGATTGTTTCCCAAATCTCTGATCTTTGTGATGGAAATATTTATTGTCCTTACAATTCAGTTTTGAGAACCGTGTAGAAAATGTCTGTGCTATTACAGAAAAATGAAAAAGGCATAGATGCTTTCCAGAAACCATTCCTCTCCACTTCAGCCAGCACAAGGATTCTAAACACACAAAATTATAGACTCTGTAGACAAAACTATAAGAATAAATTTCATTTTCATATGTGAATTTTTTTAGTACTTTTAATTGTTTTGATGGATTTGCGGGGCATAGAAGAGGATAGGGCAGACTCCTAGAAGGAGCCCTCTCAAAATACCTGTCCTCCTTCCTTTATCGTAAATGGTGTGGGTTGGGGGGGACCTTGAAGACCATCCAGAGCCAANTAAGAATAAATTTCATTTTCATATGTGAATTTTTTTAGTACTTTTAATTGTTTTGATGGATTTGCGGGGCATAGAAGAGGATAGGGCAGACTCCTAGAAGGAGCCCTCTCAAAATACCTGTCCTCCTTCCTTTATCATAAATGGTTTGGGTTGGGAGGGACCTTGAAGACCATCCTCTTTCAGTGTCAAACCCTTCCCCCTGCTCCTATGGCTCCCCTCCCTGATCCAGAGTCCCTCCCCATCTCTCCTGGAGCCCCTTGAGGGACTGGAAGGGGCTCTGAGGTCTCCCCAGAGCCTTCTCTTCTCCAGGCTGAACACCTCCATCCTGTGAAGTATCACTCAAACCTGGAGATTAAAACCACAGAAGAAAATGGCAAATAATTCTCACATCTAATGAGAAGTTTGCATTTTTGACAGCACTATGGGGAGAAGGTTCCCATTACCCCATAAGGTGTAAACTTCCTGTTTCAGTGCAATGCCTTTGGAAAATTGTTTATTGCCCAGATGCTAACGGGTGCTTTTTAGTATTCCAGGTCTATTTTGGTTTATTCAACATAGTTTAACAGGAAAAATAGTAAACTAATTCCAACTGAAGGGTGTGGTGACAGGAGGACCGGCACAGGGACTGAAAAGTTAAACTACATTGTTCTAACCACCCAATTTTTGGTATTTTAATGACATGTCTAACCATATCCTGTTTTAAAAAAAAATCACCTTTCTTCCCATTCCATTCTTAAGTAGATTTTTGTGTATTCCAGGTCAACGCTACCACAATTGATGGGGTGACGCCTCTCTTCAACGCGTGCTCCAGAGGCAGCGCGGCCTGTGCCGAGCTTCTGCTGGAGTATGGTGCCAAAGCCCAGTGGGAGTCCTGCCTGCCCTCCCCGACCCACGAGGCCGCCAGCAGAGGTAAGGGATCACCCGCTGGACAAACACAGAGTGGTTGCCCAAAATCTCAAGAATTTAAGATGGTTTTGTCGATGAGAAAAGTTAGTGAGGTTGAGGGAAGTTGGATGGAGAATGGATTGAGAGCAGGCCCAAGGAGAAGGACTTGGGGGTGTT
>VXAK01008770.1:106509-158153 GCA_013399435.1 Arenaria interpres | reverse complement strand
GGGAGGTGTCCCTGCCCAGGGCAGGGGGTGGCACTGGGGGGGCTTTAAGGTCCCTTCCAAGCTGGACCATCCCATGATTCTATGAAACTGCTGTGCTTTGTCCCAACAGGCCACAGCGAGTGCCTGGAGGTGCTGATATCCTGGGGCATCGATGTCGACCAAGATCTTCCTCACTTGGGAACACCTCTGTATGTTGCCTGTGTCTCACAGCAGATCCACTGCATCCGGAAGCTTCTCTACGCAGGTACGTCATGATTTCAATAAAAACATGAGTATTTTGTAAAATGCAGAAACTGTATATTGAAGGTGCTCATTGCAGCCAGGACCCTTTCTTGCAGGGCTCGACTTCGGAGCTTGTTGTGATGTGTGTTTTCTTATAATAACATACTATTTCTTTCATTCATAGCAAGTGTTTGAAGGAAAAAGGGAAAAAAAGCCAAAAAGAATGAGTGTTCAGAGTTTTCAGCACCTACAACCACGTTGTAGATGATGGTTTTCTTTAGGAAAACTGAAAAAAAAAAAAAAAATCAGCTTTGAGAAAGGAATTTTATACGGTAATCACTGAGTTTTCAGCAAAACTTTTCTCAGCGAGGTAGTCCCACCTTTTTCATTCCTCAGCGTGTTCTGATGGAGCTTGTTACCAGGAACAGGGGCTGAGCTGCCGGGAGGAGAGGTGAGGAAAGGGGCATTTGATCCCGAATTTCGCATCATTTATTTAATCAACGGAAAAGAGGGGCTTTTTTACAGCACCAGTCCCGGGACACAACCCGCAGAGCTAAAGGGTCGTTTGCTGTGGTTTAGTTAATGAGATGCAGGGGTTTTGTGTCCTGCAGAACAACGAATGAATGAATGAATGAAAAAATATATATGAATAATGACAAACGGGCTGTCATTGCACCAGAGTCATTTTTCTGCTTAATTCTGCTTATTTGCCGGTTGTTTAGAACTTGAGCGAGCAGTTAAATTTGTCATTAAGTCAGTCCCCTTCTGTGATTATTCATGATTTTTATGTTTAAGAACCACCTAAGTAAAACTGGCATATTTGGGGATTCAAAACTTATTCAAAAACACACTAAAAACAGTAACAGAAGGGCATGTTCTGCATTCCTGGGCGTAGAAAATGGCATGTAAATTGAGAATATAAGGAACTACTGTTCTGTGGATTGGGAGAATTAATGATTTGGGGGTTTTTTCCCCTCTTGGCTTTCTGGACTGCGTACCCCGCCTTAATTAACATCATCTCCTTTATAGGAAAATCCTTGATAAAGGCTGGATGGGATGGGAATCCCTTTCAAACCCTTCGCCAGCTCCAACACATCAAAAACTATAAAGCGTCCAAGTTTGATCCCGTCTTGAGCTGTCCCACTGACAAAAATATAAATACTGACCTTTTCAAAGACTTAAAAAATAATAACATAAATACTGGCTTCTTTTTTAAAGACTTTAATGAGGAAAGGACATTTTTATGCAGCCGAAATTTTCTTCCACGTATACAAAATGTGCTTTTTTTTTATCATTAGGGCAGCAGCGACGCTCACGTGACCTAATGTGATTTTTCTTTCCCTTCTTTTTAAAAAGTATTGTTTTTGTCCTTTCAAATCTAGTTGTGCTTAGGTAATAAAACCTAGGAGAAGCGTATGGATTAAAAAATAACCATTGGTACGATCAGCTATTGTGCCATGCGATAAAATTAATCCAGTGGCTAAATCCTCTGTGGGATTCGAGGGCTGTTTTGGTTTGTTTTGTAGCATCTTTGCTCCATGAGGCTGTTAATGAATCCCTTTACGTCTCCTCTGCCCCCCCAGGTGCCAACGTGCAGAAAGGAAAGCACCTGGAGACGCCGCTCCACGCGGCCGCCCAACATTCCAGCACGGAGATCGTCAACCTGCTCCTGGAATTTGGGGCGGACATAAATGCCAAAAACACGGATTTTGAGCGGCCGGTGGATTTAGCTGCTCCCAGCAGTTTAGTGGAGAGGCTGCTGCTCCTCCACGAAGGTAGCCTTTACGCCTCTTTTTTTTTTGGCAACTAGAACTTGAATTCTTAAACACCACCCCCCCAAAAAAACCCAGTAACCCCCAAAAATATGTGATAAAAGCCACCATTGTGCTTTATGGAATGAATATATTCATATTCAGGTAAATTCCTAATTATAAAATTACCCAATAATATTTANACACCACCCCCCACCACCCCCCCAAAAAAACCCAGCAACCCCCAAAAATATGTGATAAAAGCCACCATGGAATGAATATATTCATATTCAGGTAAATTCCTAATTATAAAATTACCCAATAATATTTAGTCTCAGGCCTTTGGCCCAGCACCATCAGAATTTACAGAGGCTGAAGAAGTATCATCTCCTGTTTGTTGGCTGTTTATGCGACTAAAGCTCCATTTTCATTGGCTGTCGCAGACCTTATTAAAAAGAAACAAGGTATTTCCATTTCAGATTAAAAATATATTTAAGTTTTATATATTATAGTTTTGGGCAGCTGTCCCAATATTGTTAAAAATCTATTTTTAAGTGGCATATAAATAGCTTTATTTTGATCGTAGGCAAAAATTAATAAAAGATTCATTTTCTAAATTTTCTTTACTGAATTGTAAGTACCCGAGGAATAGGAGTCGACACTTGAGAGTTCCTTAGAACTCTTAAAAGTCTGTCAATTTAGAGAATGTCCCAAAAGGGAAGGGGATTTGTTGAGATGACCTACGTAGGGTGGAAAAATAAGCAATAATAAACCAGTTGGTTGTCACAAAATTAGCCAAGACTCACAGTATTTAAAAAAAATATGTAAAAGATGTCAAAAAAAGGAATTGGTGTGAACCAGGTACGGATTTATTGCCCAAAAATGTGTTCATTTTGAGGGAGTTGAGGACAAAGGCGTCATCTAAATGATGATCGATCACTAAACATGGTCCAGGATTTGGGGTATTTTCCCAGTTTATTCTTGTTGATAATGCAGCATGTGGTGCCCTAGCACCATTTTTTACCTGATTTAGATAAAAATAAACTCCCAAACCGGCAGTTTTTAAAGTTGTCAACATCACATATTTTCCGTGAGCAAGGCTTTTCATTTATAAACAGAAATTATTTGCTGACCTGACCTTGCTTTTTTGAGTATTTCCCCGATTTTTAACAGGGATTTCTCACCTTGAGCAGCCTGCTCTGGCGGGAGGTGTCCCTGCCCAGGGCAGGGGGTGGCACTGGGTGGGCTTTGAGGTCCCTTCCCACCCAACCCTTCTGGGATTCTGTCACCTTTGAGGGCACAAAGGCGATGAAAGAAAAGGAAGGAAGGAAAAGGAGAAATTTGCGAAATGTGCATTATTTTTTTTTTTAAGAAATCCCACTATTGTCCAAGATGGTTGTAAAACAAAGCATCGCCATTTCCAATTGTCTAATTAAACTAATTTCTTTTCGTTTGCAGCCACCCCAGCGTCTCTGTGCCAGCTCTGCCGTCTCTGCATCCGAAATTACCTGGGGAGGGCCAGGCTCCACCTCGTCCCCCAGCTCCAGTTGCCAACGATACTGAAGAACTTCTTACAGTACAGATAACCCCCTCATTAACCCCTAGAAAAATTAACTAACGAGTCCTTTTTCTTCTTTCTGTTTATCGTACCTTTTTTCTCTCAAGAACTGCTGGGCGGGGAAAAAAAATATAGCCTTTTGCATATTACTTAAAAAAAAATAATCTTTATCTTTACCGGGTGGTGTTGGTATAATATAATAATTGGGAGCCATTCAGCAGCTGGTACCAAGGTGCTAATTAGGCTGAATTGAGTAATTGTGCTGATGCTCGGGAAGCGATTGTGTAGCTTTAGCTTAACCCTTACTAAATAGCTTTAGTGCTCTTCAGTTTTAATTGTATTTGTACTTTTAAAATCTGTTTGACACGCCCCAACCCCGGAGAGCGGTTGTTATTTGTTGAGTTTGTCCCTTTGGAGTCATTATTTTATGTGTTTTTAAATTTCTATTCTTGGTGTACCTGAAAACACTCGGTGAGAGGTGCGCTACGTACATTGATAAAATAAAACAAATACAGGCCAAGTTTTTCTTTCTTTCTTTATATCAATGATTCCTTAGGGAGAGTGAGAAATTTTGCTTTATTTTTTCTCACTGATGTGAATGTAATTTTTTCAGGGATGCACCGTTTGTAGATTCTCTGTTTATGACCTCAATTGGTAAGTTTGGAAAGCCCAGAGGAATATTCCTCAACAGCCTTAATGCTGGGGCTCCTCTTGTAAAATGGAATTCTCTGGGCTCCTTCCTCACCTTTTCCTCACCTTTTCCTCACCTTTTCCTCACCTTTTCCTCACCTTTTCCTCACCTTTTCCTCACCTTTTCCTCACCTTTTCCTCACCTTTTCCTCACCTTTTCCTCACCTTTTCCTCACCTCCCACTGAATCACAGCTCGTGGGCACATTAAATACTTATTTGCCGTATCTTATCGTGTAGGATCTGTGAGGTTTGGCGGAGCCGTGGGTGCTGAAGTTCCCTGTATCGGGAGGGAGCTCACCCTGAAAAGGACATTATTTCTCCTGCTGTTTGTAAATAATTTATCCCAGTGTCGATTCCACGTTGCCGTTGGGTATTTATGTTCCCTCTGGAGAGATGTGAAGTGGGGAACTAACTCTGGAGGAAGTTTTCACGAAGAGGGACGGTTACTCAGCTGCTGAATTACAGCCGCCTCAAAAAAGCAGCTCTTGGATGTTTTACCTTGTTAAAACTAATCTCAATTTGCTTCTTTTCCCTCCAAAAACTCCAGTGAGAGCCCCTTTGGAGTCCCCGTAAAGTCAGATGTGAGGAACATCTTCCGTAATGGAGCGTGCTGGGCGGGTGGGGTTTTCATAGAGCCATAGAATGAGAGACACGGAGCGGTTTGGGTGGGAAGGGACCTTGAGGATCACCCAGTGCCACCCCCTGCCCTGGGCAGGGACACCTCCCACCACAGCAGGTTGCTCCAAGCCCCCTCCAGCCTAGCCTTGAACCCCTCCAGGGAGGGGGCAGTTTTCACCCAGAAACTACTGGTTTTCTGTATGAGACCATTAATTTGTATTTTCCTCAAGAACCAAGGCAACCAGAGCACTGCATTTGTCGTAGAGTGAGATCGTTCGGACCCTCACCTGCAGGTCTGCTCGGCGCTTTTCAAGCTTGAAAAGTGTCATTAAAAAAAGGCACTCTCATGTTCTGTGGGATAAAATCAGTTTTCAACAAACAGGGTTATTCTGCCAACACCCGATGGAAGCAAAACGAGGCCATCTGAAGGGTTCACAGGTATGGAGCTTCTTGCATTGGAATCATAGAACGGTTGGAGTTGGAAGGGACCTTAAAGATCATCCAGTTCCAACCCCCTGCCCTGGGCCTCACCTTAAATCCTAATTCTGGATTTAAAGGATTTTACCCAAGGAAGAAATTCAAGGAGAGGGACTCAAAGTGTCGTATCCCCATCTGAAGGCCGTCACTGCAACGGGAAGAGGTCACAGCGGGACAGACTGGATTTCAGAATTGTTTTGGGACTCACCTGGGAAGGTCCCAGGCGTGTCGGGAGCGTCACGGAGCCATCAGCTGACGTCGTCGGGATAAAGGGACGTTAAAGTGACCTGAGACTTACTGGTGCTGGGGAAGCGCGGGCTGAGGAGCTGGATAAATTCATTCAAGCAGAGCTGTGATTTTACAGAAGAGTCCAGCGGCCAGTTGAAGACAACGGGGTCTTTAATGGGAAGGGGAAATACCCGGCTGCGCCGGCTCTGCCAGACCGCGAGCTCACGCGGCAGCCAATAGAACAGTCGGAAATGATTTTTTAAGTTATTTTTAAAAACGCCGAATTTCTGATTTTTGCAACCACGGCAGACACAGGGACAACCTTTTCTGCCCGTCCCCCTCCCCCAGCACAACCACAACCCCCTTTTATTCGCGATGACCGTTACCCAACGGATTCCCGGGGAAAAAAAGTGCCCTTTGGCTTCAGTTTTGCATTTCAGCAATTTTCCCTCACTCTGTAATTGACGGAGAGCGGCGCTGTCTCAGGGCCCGTGTTAAGGCACAATTTACGTGCAACAAATTGATGCAGTTACACCACGTGTCGTGAGATGGCTAAAATGTGAAATATTGGGAAAAAGCCTTAGGACGCAGCAAAAAAATGTTAGTTTTTGCGGGAGGGCGGCAGCCGTGTCACTCCTCGGTCACGGGGCCTTCGCTCCCCGGGTCTCTGGTAACGACCCTTCCCTCCGAGGTCGCACAATTGATGGGCTAAAAACCCACTTCATCTTGGACAGAAGCAACTGATGGGAAATTCTTTCACAAACCATGAATTTTTATTTCTCAAATCCAACCCTTCCCCCCACCCCAAACTCCACGGGGTTAAAACAAGGGAAAATACCCGCAAAAAGCCACACCTTTGGTTCCGGCACCCAAATATGGACAAAACAGGTTTTCTAGAGCTTCCGAAGCAGCTCAGCCTTTTTCCTTCCCCCCAATACATACCACAAACCCTTTGATAACACTCTAGAACATCAACAGAAGGAGATTTTAAAGAGGGGAAAAAAAAAACCAAACTAAAAAAAGATAGGAATGTGTAATTCCTAATCTCCCCCCTGAGATGTGGAGGTAAACGGGGGCATCGAGGGTTTTGTGGGACAGGGGCTGCTAAAGCCCCCCTTCTTTTACTTCCAGTTTTACGGCAGTTGCTCTTAAAATGGTTCTGCCGATTTTTAATTGCAACTTCTTGCCATTTTATGGAACCTTCAGGAATTTAAAATTCACTCCAAAGCAGCAACGAAACAAGAGAAGAGCAGAGAAAGGTGATCCCCGCTCGTGTGCCAGCAATTAAGCTGATGAAGAAGATTCTAACGAAGGCATCTTCTCTACAGATAATTCTAAGAATTATTAAGAAGAATAAATATGAATAGGACCAGGTATAAGATTTGCCTTACGATCAAATTCCATACTAGACACAGCTTTAAAATTTAAATATTCTTAGTATTCTATTGCCATAATTTTTTTCCCCCCGTTTGAGCACAGCTTTAATAAATAAAAATATATGCACAAGTATTTACTTCTGCTCTGTCGTCCTAACGTGTATATTTATAACTAATACAAAACGTAAAAAGAAAACAAGGATTTTAAACATACATAACGTATTTAAATAATTTAATCCATTTGCTGTTTGTTCCTTATAAACCCTTTGTTGTTTTTTTTTTAAATTAAAAAAAAAAGTTTTATAAATCTATTTTAGCTTCCCGTGAAAGTATAAGGGGGGCAGTCGCCAAAGATTAGAACTTATTAGAAAATAGAATTTTATAATAATCTGAATATTCAAACCTATCTAAACAAAACATCGGTAAACATCTTTGTGCTGCTATTAAAGCACAATCATTGTTTTTTGAAAAAAAATCATCTAAATCATCACTTTTTAAATCTTCCTCTTTTTCTGTAGAATCCTGTGTGTAAAAATGAGTTACAATTCGAGAGGGGGGACCCGAGGCGTGAAACGGCCGCAGGATTCCAGTCGTTCCCAATCCGGGCTGGAGCCAGGATCAGTGAAGCCGTTCCAGAATTCTGCATTTCAGAGCCGTTTTGTGGGTTTCACAGTTTTTTATCCATCTTTGTGAAAAGCGCAGATATTTCCTTACTTCCTTTAGGAGGCGCCTGTCCCACCGAGCCGACCGAAACACGGCGCTATCATCTGACAAGGCTAGTTTTATTTAAAAAGAAAAAGAAAAAGACATGGCTGCCTACGAAATTAGGACTTTTTGTGGTTTTTTTCTTTGGATTCTCAAACAACTTTTTCTTTGGATTATCAACAAACATTTGTATAGAAATCCATTTCTTACAATTTTCCAAGTCCCCAGTCATTGGCCCGTCGGGAGGAATCAGAAGGGGTTGAGGCGGATCCCGGTTCCCAGCGGGGAGAAAGGATTGACTTTGGCCCACATCAGCGCGTCGTTCAGCGAAATGGCAGATTTTCCATCCTCCAGGAAGAACACGGGCCCCTGTTCCAAGAAAATGGTCGGGGAGGGAGAGGAAAAGAGAGAGAGAGAGAGAGGACACGAGTGGTGTGAGAACGAGGAGAGGTAACGTGCTCACGTGAAAACCTCACTTAGAGCCATCGTCTGCCATCCTGCAAAAATTGTGCCCCACCAACAAGCGGAGAAGAGAAGGCTGAGGGGGATCTGATCAACCCCTGTAAATACTTAGAGGGTGGGTGTCAGGAGGATGAGGTAGGTCTTTCTTCAGTGGTGCCCAGGGACAGGACAAGAGGGAACGGGCACAAACATGAATACGGGAAGTTCCACCTCCACATGAGGAGGAACTTCTTTCCTGTGAGAGTGGCAGAGCCCTGGCAGAGGCTGCCCAGGGAGGTGGGGGAGTCTCCTTCTCTGGAGACATTCAAACCCCACCTGGACACGTTCCTGTGGGACCTGCTCTGGGTGGCCCTGCTCTGGCAGGGGGTTGGACTAGCCGATCTCCAGAGGTCCCTTCCAAACCCGTATCATTCTGTGATTCTGTGATACAGCCTTTCTTACCTAGAAGGTGTCAGCACTTGTCCTCTTTACTTTCTGCTGCTGTGACAAGAGGGAAAAACCTTCTTCCTCCCAAATGATGGGAGGGACCTTAGATTTATGGCAACCTCACAAGTGGTGGCCACCACCACTGAAGGACCACCCCGGGGCAGGGAAGACCATGGAATCAGAGATCAAGCAATACCTGTATCCTCAGCCCGGTCAGACAGGAGATGTGAGGCTCCGCGTGGCTGGGGAGGTTGGAGCCGGTGACGTTGTCCGGCCCCACCATCCCTCGGAGAGGCTCCTCCGGGATTCGGGACAGCAGGAGGGAATAGACCCTTCTCTGCGACTCGGACGGGGGGGTCCCCGGGGAGTCATGGGCCGGCCTGCGACAGGAGACACTCATTTGGCGACTACAAATCCCGTGTTAGAAATGAAGAGCCACCAAGCGCTCACAAAGGAAGGAAATCACTGGATTTTGATGATTTCCTGGTTTTCCACCTACTTGTGTAACTGAGAACAGGCTCTCCAGGCAGCCAGCTCCTCCGAGAGCTGCTCGATCCTCAAAGGGACAGATACCTCCCGTCTTTTTAAAAGCTGACTGAAAAGGGATGCAAGTAATTAAAGGGCAAATTAATTCTAAAAATGAATATTTTCGTAAAAGAAAACCAAGACATACAGTAGTAATATAAAGCTAGTTTTGTTGGGATATGGAAATAAATTGATCCTCCATGATAATATTAAACCGTTCTCTATTAAAGCTTAGAAATATTAAATTACTAGATATAAAAAGCATACACTTTTATTTCAGTTTGATTTTAATTATCCCTATTTACACCCACAAAAAGTGCATATTTAAGTTTTTTTTTAATTACCCCTATGTGCACCTTCTTATTTAAGCTTGTCTTTAATTAGCTCTATATTTTTCCTTTATATTTTAAGGCTGTACACGTTCCTATTTCTTGATTATAACAACTTTATAAAAATAAAAGGCACATTTTGCCTCTCTGTAGTAGCTATAATAAAAATGGAGTTAAGAGTAACGTGGTTCAACACAGGCTGTGGGAGAGCCCTGTTTTACCTGGTTTCTTGTGGGAAACACTTTCAAAGCCCTTGCAGTGGGTGCATTTTTTATTTATCAACATATAATACGAGGGACAGTTATTGCCTGACCTAATTCAGCAAAATTCCATTTGTGTCGAGATGCGTTAAAAATGTCCAGCTTGAGATGGGCTGGAATCTAAAAACCTGTGAATTCTGAAAACGTTGGGCAATCTGAGAAAAAATGTAGGGCAGTATTGTCCTCTTCTTTAAATCCCAGGAGAACTTAAAGCTTCTCAGCTGAAGTACCACAACCTGAATCTCAAAGACGGCTTCTTACTGTAATTCATTATTAATTCATTATTATTATTAATTCAGTTTTGGGCCCCTCACGACAGGAGGGACACTGAGGGGCTGGAGTGTGTCCAGAGAAGGGCAACGGAGCTGGTGAGGGGTCTGGAGCACAAGTCTGGTGAGGAGAGGCTGAGGGAGCTGGGGGTGTTCAGCCTGGAGAAAAGGAGGCTGAGGGGAGACCTTCTCNTTTTCACCCAGAAAGGTTGTCAAGGATATGAAGAGGCTTCCCCGGGATCATTCGGGCCTGGTCAGGTCAGGTCAGGTCAAGTCAACCGGTTGGGTTTGAGCTGGGCCAAGAGGCCAGGACCAGGCCAGGTCAGACCAAGTGGGCCAGGTCAAGCATATTAATGCCTGGGAACATCAGCCCACGGACCAACACAAGGTCCAGCCAGGTTTCCTGGTGGGACTTGAGCCAGTGCCCAGCCACGAACTCCAAGGTCAAAGCTTGTCCTTGTGGCTACTGAGCTGGTCCAGGCAAATGGTCTACACACGGATACTAAATCAGAACTGTTACTGCCAACATATAATGACGCTGAACACTCATCTACCTCTAAAAATGGTTCGACTTCGAGAACTAAGAGTTTGACTGAAATCCTGGAATCACAACGTGTTACTTGTAGGTGTCTAAGGCACAAAGCACAGAAGGTTCTACAGGCGGGCACGGAAACACCCCGAGAGGTTTATAACAGAACTGGGAACTCAAAATTGCATTGTTTCTTGGAGGGGATGGGACAGGAAAGTGGGGAAAATGTAGGGACTGGGATTTCTCGGGGTCACTGGACACACAACGTCACCTCGTGTACTCATAAAGCGCCGGGACGATGCTGTTGTACTGTCTCCTGATAGCGAGTAACGCGCCGACGTAGCCACACAAAATCAGCAGCTCGTTCCGAAATCTATAAACGGACAAGTATTAACCATGAGCAACAACAAGCATTTGCAAAAAAAAAAACACCCATTAAACAAATCTACATTCAAATGATAATTTTAAAGCTTAATTTAGCCATCCGTCTTCTGTGGAGAATATACGTTTGCTGATTACGCTTCTTTTCCATGTGGTGTAATTGTTAAAACAGACCCCATCTGCTGGATATTGATCACAATTATTGCATTTTAAATAGTAAAGAGCAGTAAAATATCTTTTTTTCTTCTTGTTAAACCTTGACAATTTAGGAAAATCCCACTTTCTGTTCTCCCTACTGGGAACAGCCTTGTTCTTGACATTTTTTTGTACCCCTCTTCTGAGAACCAGAACAAATGATAGTAACAGCGTGCACCTCTATTTTCTTAATTCCAAAAGTTTCCTTTAATGAAACTTTATAGGGAAGGAAAATGTACTCACTCACTACATTTATGCAACACCAGCCGCTCGGTGCGTATGTAGCTTAGAAGATCGAGATAGGGACAGACGGAATCTAACGTCCAGTCCGAGCCGCAGAGTTGTTCTGTTGGAAAATAGAAAGAAAAAAGGTCTCGAGGCAAATCACGCAGCGACTGACGCCGTGAAAGGATTCCTCCTCCAAGCACCCACCTTTCACGTACTGGATGCCGATGGGGAGAGCCTTTTCGGGTTCTGTGCTTAACAGATAGTACTTTATGGTTTCGAATACATCCCCGTCTGCCTGAACCGTCTCTGCCAACCGCAGACATTCTTCTACGTCAGGAAGATTACACTGGAAAACAGGGATTTTGGCAAAGAATTATTGTAAGACTCAAACAGTTCTCTAAGATGCTGAAGTGCGCACGTAATAATAGAATGGTGTGGGTTGGAAGGGACCTTAAAGCCCATCCAGTCTCAGTGCCACCCCCTGCCCTGGGCAGGGACACCTCCCACCAGAGCAGGTTGCTCCAAGCCCCCTCCAACCTGGCCTTGAACCCCTCCAGGGATGGGGCAGCCACAGCTTCTCTGGGCAACCTGGGCCAGGCTCTCACCACCCTCACAGCAAAGAAGTTCTTCCCCACATCTCAGCTCCATCTCCCCTCTTTCAGTGTCAAACCCTTCCCCCTCGTCCTGTGGCTCCCCTCCCTGATCCAGAGTCCCTCCCCATCTCTCCTGGAGCCCCTTGAGGGACTGGAAGGGGCTCTAAGGTCTCCCGGAGCTTTCTCTTCTCCAGGCTGAACCCCCCCAACTCTCTCAGCCTTTCAACAGTAAGATCAAACTCTCTCTGAAAAAATTTAAGCAGCATGAGTTTCCATTATTACAAGTTTTTGTGAACTTTTCACTATTGTTTTATAGATGTGCAGCCTGAGCTGAACATTAAGGGAGCTGGTGGAGGGGACCCTTCTGTGAACGCAGAGGAAAAGGTGGGATTTAAGGAGGTTACAGACATGAGATGTAAATCAATCCAGGACAGGACAGAAAACTGATCTGCCCTGACATGATTAGGCTGCACTTGAGCGATGAGGAGGTTATAAAGGTGTTTCTGAAGATCATAAGCTACTCCAGTAGCCACCTGTGTCACGGAAAGGCTACACAGAGTAGAATTCAAAAAATAAAGTTATTCTCGTGCAACACTAAAAAATAAAGTCAATAAAGACTAAAAGATCAAAAAAAGACATGGAACATATAAGCCTGTTAGTGACAAATCCATCCCACAGATAACTTGCCTTTTAATTTTCTGAAATTAGTAACCAACTCAATACAAAACTCGTTAGCGTTCCGGTGAATTCTTTTCCATCGTACCTTTTCATGCAGGTCATTGATTTCTGCTGCGCATCCAGGATAAAAAGCACATAGTTTCACTAATTGTAGTTTATTCTCGGGAATCATCATGAGGAGATCAGCTGCTAAATCCCTGCGCAAACAAGAGACGACACGTGGTTACTCACTGGTTTGGAATAGGAGGAAACTTGGTTTTCTCTTTTACATTCCTTTTATAACACGGATTTTACTGAAAATATACTATTTGTAGAGAAGAGCACGTCCCCGACCGTGACAAACAGAAATATCCCCAAGTCTCTGTTTTGGTGCAATAAATGAGGCTTAATCTAGTCATCTTTTTGGGGAGTTATATGTTAAATTGGTGTCGTTTTAGTTGGTTGAATTAAAATGCTGTGAATTCTTCAAGCATCAGAGCCAGGTCCAAGTGAGATGGAAGAAATCCATCTCACTTGGAGGAGGAAGGGAGGAGGAAGGGAGGAGGAAGGGAGGACGTTAATGTGACTCTGTCACGAAACCACCCTCAAACTTCAGGCTTCTAAAGCTCCGTGGCACCAGCAGAAAACATCTCTCAGCCACCCCCAACAGCCAGTGCTCCTGCCCCATTACAGAAGAGAGATTTTACAAGAAAAAGAACACGATGCCTTTTTTCATCCTTCTGCAAGGAAAATTGGGTTTTATCAAACTGACATTTCTTGAAATATTCCTAACTTTTTAGCTTTTGCTGCCCCCCCCCCTTAACACAACAAGCAGCTGGAGGGAACACAAGTGAATATTAATAAATTATTATGAAACAATTATTCTATTGAGCTTTTAATAACTGATTATTCTGGTTGGTCCGTGACTCTTCTGTTCACACAGACACGGTTTCTCCTCTGACCCACAAGAGTGACTTGCCCCTGCCTAAGGCAAAGTCTCCTGCTGGGTTTTCAGAGCGTGGCCCTCGGCTTAAAAACGTGAGCTACGGTCAAGTGTTTGCAGCTGCTTTCCAGCCCACTTCCCAGTATTGATAACAATTAAAAAAATTAAACCCTTAGTTTAAGCTTATTTTTAGCGTTAGTGAAGTCTAACACTTTTCAGCTCTCTCTATAAACAAGGAAAATACCTGTATCCGAGTGATGGAAAGCTAAAAGGAAAATATTGAAACAGTAAGGAACAAAACTTTGGTTTATAGTCTTACTTTACAGAGGAAAAATCTAATAGAAAATAAACTACAACAGCAAATCTAAGGGTCAGTTTAACCAACTGCGTTTAACGGCAAAAAAAAAGCGCTTTTGATGACCCAAAGAAGCTCATGCCAATTTGGAAAATTTATTACACCCTTCCCAGGCAACAGCCACTTTTCCAAGATATAGAAAGGCTCGTTCAGAATATAATATATTTCACAAGTTCTTAAAATCTTTTCAAGATCAGTTACTCATACGAGCTCGTCTTCACAGGCAATTTAAATACTTTTCAAAAGTGATCAGAAATTGCTCAGCTGAAAAAAAACCTGAAATCAAAAAACCTGAAATCAAATGTTTATTCAAAAAAAGAAATCCAAAGAAGCCCTCATATAACGGCCCACAAATTGTGTTATCTGGAATGGCTTTTTTTAAGAATTAAACTGAAAACCCTGTCAGTCTAAAGAATAAAAGCAGGTGGCTGAGCCTGCCCAGGCAGGATTCAGTATCTGGAGTAAAACACCACGAGCCTTGTGAAGAGCAGGAGGCTGATTTTAGCAGTATTTAGGTGCTAAACACAAATAAAATGAAAATGGTGTTCTTAAAGACTCGCATGTTTTCCCAAGGTTGCAGATTTGGAAGGACGGGGAAGGGCACGAATGTTGAGTTTTGCCTTTTTTGTTTCGGTTTTTCATTTTAGAGCACTCCTAAAATCAAATCAAATAAAATAAACCCACAAAACCTCCACAACCAAACCCCCCAAACCATCGCAATAACCGATGTCATTACTAACCCATCAAGGTCCTTTCGGTGTTCCTCGAGGTGCCTACAATGAAGTGTGTCTCCAGAATGAAATGTTTCCAATTGTTGGATAACTCAAAGCGTAACAACCAGTGGAACCAAAAAAGGGCAAATACCGGAGTCCCCTAACCTCCAGCTTCCCCGTACGTGGAGGGGGCCAAGGGGAATTACACTGTGCTAATACCTCTTTATTACAAAATATTCAGGAATTTCTGATTTTTTACAGACTAGAGAGATGTCCTGCAAATGCTCTGCAGGGAGCAGCTTCTCCAGGTTTCCCTCAGGCTCCCTCTAGATGCTTAAGCCAATACCAGCCACGGCAGAAAGACCGATGATTAATTGCAATACCTGCTTAAGCACAGCTTTTCTATGAAATGTTAATTCCCAGACACCCGTACAGCTGTGAGAAACACCTTAGGATGATTTTCTGCTTTTTAGTAGACAAAAACCAGACCAAAACTGTATCCTTCACAGTAAAACCACTGCAAGGAGGAGAAGGAAATGTAGCAGAGAGAAATCTTCCCCTCTGTGCAACAGAGAAATGACCCACTCCCGCGGAATTCAATAGGAATCTTGTTTCATCCTTCAGCCTTGTTGGCTGCCTTGTACTCCCAATGCCAACATCAAATAATTCCTCAGCCTCTTAACAAGCACGTTTTTCCAGCAAGTACTTAAAAATCCCTTCACAGATCCTACTTAAGCTTCTCTTCCTTTTGACTTTATAATTCAATTCCAGCCTTACTTTGCCTGAAACTAATTTTTACCCAGTACAGACTGGGATTTGCCACGCTACTTATTGCCCAAGTATCCAGGGGTTTTCAGCAGGTTTCAGACTCTATTTGACAACGACTCTTCCCTCACTTGCAACGTATATATCATGGATTTTTGAGATTCAAGCAGAACGTTTCCATGCCCGGCGCCTCAAAGGTCTAATCCAGCAATTCTTACCCCGGCAGCGATTCCCGTTCTGCTGGCTTGGTGTCTGTCAAAGTTTCAGCACGAAACACCTTTGTCGTTTTGTCGGGGGTGGGGGGAGGACAAAATTAAAAATGAAATAATAATTCTTGGCACTAAGAAATTCTTACCATGTTGTCACTGTCATACATTTTCTCGCTAGCAATTCCAGGGCATAGTGTGTTGCTCGTGCCGCACTTTCTCCCAGGACGGAGCCCACGCTGGCCGCCAGCTCCAGCTCGTTGCCGCGGATCAGGGCTGCCATGGCAAGCTTGAGCAACCACAAAATCACAGCATTAAGGCACACAGCTGTTTTATGGGGGGGAATCACCATGTCGAGCATAAAACTTTCCTTCATCAGACCTTCATCAGCTTTTTACAGCATGAGAAAATACGCTTTTTAAGTGAAGTTAGTCTGTATATGGTTTAGGTTCCTTGGATGAGTCAATAATCGTGCACCACGTGTTAAGCGGTTTTTAAATAACCAAATAGATTTCCTTCATCAGAATCTTCCTTTATTCCACCAAAGAAATTATACATACATATAAAAAGCATGATAGCAATTCCTTCTAGCCTTAAGCACAGACACTGGCTTTCAGAGTACGTATTTCCTCTCTCTTTTGATAAAATGAGACTTAAAAAACCCCCCCAAAATCCAAGCCAGGAAGGGGTCTCTTGTTCTTGCCCTCCCTGGGTCACTGGAGATAGAGACCACAAAACCACTTGAAACACGTCTATTTTGAAATACATTAACTGATTATTGCCTCATTAAGATGGAATGTTACTTCTTTTGGGGGAGAGAGGAGGAGGAACATTTTGAGCCGATAAGAAAATCCAGAGGAAACGAGGGAAAGAAACAATTTGTAAAATTAAAAAAAAAAAAAAAGAAAATGTAATAAAACACTACTTACATCTCAGCCTCATTTTGTGCTGAGGGGTGGGGAGCTTTTACTATTTACTTCACAATTTTGACTATAAATTCTTCAAGGTAGAGACTGTATCTTTTGTGGCACAACCAAGTCCCAGTTCTCAGTGGGTCTTTTGAGTCCCCATAACAGTAATAATTATGTGCATAAGTATATACATAAGGTACTTAGGTACTTTATATCTCCTGATATAACAAGATAGTGTAATATATGAAAATATAATTAAATAACATACTACTGTCTGTGCATGGGAGAAATCTTGACTCTAATAGAGTCAAGGAAGTTTTGCCACTACCTTCAATATTGTAAGAATCAAAATCTCTATACAAATCCACACAAAGCAAATAACAAGTATAAATAATACATTTTAGAATGTGGTACATACATTTTAAAAACCAGTTAACATATGGAGATGTAAAATGGAGTCAATGTTGGCCTTTCCATAGTTAAATAGAAATATATATATAAGATTACCTCTATGTTTTCCACAGCCAGATGGCAACAGGCTGCAAGCACTGCATGGCCATCCTGGAAATACCATTCCGCCAGTTCCTTACTGACCTTGTGCAGGAGCCTGCAAGAAGAAAACATGAATTCTGCAATGTGTACGTCAAGGTTGGAGCTCTTCGGTTCTCATTTTATAGACAAATCACCACATTTACTTCTGTACCTAAAATTCCTCGATTTGAATCACAGATAACGCCGCCGCTCGCTTTCACAATGCAGTTTGAGCTCCATCCACTGCTTATGTTGGAGCACAATCAGGTGTATCAGTTTATTAAAATCTATATCGATATGGAAATGTCTCTTCAAATTGACAGAAGAAAAAGTAAATATTTGGGTATTCACCCTGTACCTGTGAACTCTGCATAAATAGCTCAAATTGCTCCAAAGGTACATATGTAAATGAAGTCACTCCACAGCCTCCGAGCTGCTTTTGATACTACACATGTAAACAGATCGTTTGATTTAGGTTTTTGAGCACTGTTCTTAACAAGGAGAGATGTTTGGTTTCTTTCATGGGCAAACACAGTGAAGATACCATTAATATAGCCATTAATGCACATTGTCAGAAATTCCCTGATGATCAATAGTGAAGCTTCAGAAGAAGATGCATAAAGCAGGGACTCACAGACGCTTGTTAAGGCTAAATCTTACTCACCGAAAGATCTAAGTTAATACGCCACATACTTAAACATAGGAATGCATAGGTGCATAGGAATGCACCTTAAAGATCAAGCAAGGGAAAGGATATTTATAATACACACCAAAAAATCCCCATTTGATGTTAGGAGGAGGCACAATTGCGGAATTATTCAGCGTAGCATCACTTAGTGACTCTATCAATTAAGTATGAGAAGATGTACTATTTTGTTGTCGAATTTTATACCACTGATGCCAAATTAAACCACTAAGGGTTATCTCCCTTGACGACTTGACATTCTGCACTGAAATGAGGCTTTAGATATAAACTAGACCAACTTACTCAGTATAATCATCCGTGTTGTTTGCACCCGAATTTGAAGATCCAGTTGCTGTGGAGAGCGGTGACATCTGTATATTTCCCTCACAAGCTGCCTAGAGGGGAATAAAAAAATGGATTTATTAATGCATCAGTCAAAATGAACGTGAAATGTGACTTTTCAACAACAACAAAACATAATCTAAGATCTATAGAAATCCTTCTAAAGTCCAGGAAATGTTTAAACCAACAAACTTACTCGCAGCTAAATCTTAGCCATGTTTTAGCCACTCATACAAGAAATTCTACAAAAGCACGAGATCTCTTCCTTCCTATGAATTTGTAGAGGATTTTTCCAGCATTTGAATATGCTCAAAATGGACAGTGAGGACTACAATCTTGATTTCTACACCCCAAGCAGCAAGTGGCTGTGACTGAAGGATGAATTCCATAGGTACTTCCCAGCAGGCACATCAGCAAATAGGGACAGGTTTATGCAGTGGCCTAAGATGAGCCTTTTTTGTGTCTGGCAATAAATTACTCCTAACATTAAATGAGAAGAGATTGGTGTGTGTGAGGTGAAAGCTCAAGGTTCCATTCCGTGCACTATTCAGCTACCATTAGAATAATAACAGACAGACAGACGATTTCTAAAAGACAAATCCACATTACTGAAGTCTTTATCCCTGAGGCAACTGCAGGTTCAAGGACAGGTAGGCACGAGAGAACGCACCAGGGACAAATCTTGCCAGTTTATTTAGCTAACGATATTAAAAATGCAGAAATTACTCCAAAAGAATAAAGGAACGGTGAGCAAGAGTGAAATAAAGTATTGGGCCTGTCATGTTTTGCGTGCCCTTTAAGTTTTAACTTGTGTTTACATTAGGAAGCATTTATTTAAAAATTTGATCTCCTGCATTGATTCCTGCTGCAATTGGGCAGTTTCACCCAAGGATTCTACAGAAAGTAGCGTAACCAAGACCGCAGTAGAAGCGCAATAGAAATTCTATGTGTCTTGGACATCAGGGGCAACACCGCTGAAAATAGGGTTAATTTTCTACTTTAACCCAAACTGAATACATTATGGGCATTTGATTGCAATTTAGAAGGAACAGGCTTAAAATCTGTGAGCATGAGATACCTTTTTATGATTTCTGGGTAAAAACTGGCCAATAGAATAGAAAAGTAAGGAGCGGGGTAGGACTAATCAGCCATTTTGCCAAGGTGAACGGAGCCAGCCCTTTAAATAGACTTGTCATCTTCAGAGTTAGAAACGAATAGTGAAATACATCTTCCATCGATATATTTAATCCTACCTGGGCAACAAGCAGAGCCTCTTTAAGTTGGCCTCGTGACGTAAAGAAAGAAACCAGTTTCTTCACGTCTCCGATAGCTATGCAGTATGGGATGACATCATCGTTCTCTTCCTGAATTAGCTGATCAGCTCTCCTAATTAAACAAATCAATAAATAAACAAGAAAGATCTACACAATCGATCATTAAACTTATCTCTGTGGTACAGGTGTTAGATGAAGCCATTTAAAGTTCACTGAAACCCCTTCATTTTATGGCCAGAACCCAAGATTCAGCATCATATTTTTGTATGATTTTTTACCTCTGCATTAACTTCCTCCAGTATTTCATCGAGACACCAGGTGCAACAGAGAGCGCTTTGTCCCACTAGAAGAAAGCAGCAACACATGTAACCTGATCGATTTATTTTGAGAAACAGCTGTATTTTTAACTAGTTTCACATTTCTTCCCTTAAAAATCAATTTGTCAAGAGGTTAAATAAGGAATGAGCTATGCATTAGACTGCATATGTTAAAAATAAGATAATTGGAGCAGAATTACTCCTTTCTGGACTTCTTTTGTTGCTACCTCGTCTTTGCTTGGGTAGCTGGTTTTCACCAACCTTCATATTTTATTATTTTTTAATAATGCTGTGATACTTTACCTCTCCAAGTTCTACCATTAGTTCACAGTATCGCTGGATTTGTCCTAATCTCAAATGTATTTCTGCAGCTTCTTTAAGCCTCTCCTCTTTGCTGGGAGCGCCGATGCCACCCCCAAACTTGGACATTTTTACTGTTGTCAGTTCTTGAGCCTTGGACTGAGGGGGGAGAAAAAAGTTTAAAAAGTAAAAATTAACGAAAAAGTAAGTTTTCAGTGATGAAAACAAGTTTTCTTAAGAACAGACTGCAGTCGAACATTGCAATGGAATATAAAGGCTGTCATTTAAGAAAAAATCCTTCTGAGAGAAGGCTAATTGGAAGAGATTACAATGAGATTACGGCGAACTAATTAGAAGACCTTACAATGAGATTACAGAGCACTATTTATATTGTTAAAGTAACTGTTTAGTGTTTTGTTGCACACATACATTTCCTCAATTATCTTCCTTTCATCTTTTTTTCTGTAATTTTCTTTATTGTCCACCATTTCCTCATGTGTAATAGTAATTCGCCCAGATGCCCATCATAAAAATCTAGATTTTTTTGAAATTTCACACAGATATTTGTGAACGTAAAGCATACAGAGATGAAAATTGCATTCATTATCATTCTAGTGGTGTCTAAATAAGGAACGAATAAAGAGAGTGGGCTCGGCCTGTGTCCTGCTCTGTTGCAACCCAAGTTATAAATGTGTGAAATCACGTTTCAGGGCTAAACAGGAATCAAGACTGAATTTCTTCTGCTGGGGCTAACTGGCTGGGAAAACTGGGGTTTGGACACAGGGACACACACCTCAAGCTTCATAATAATAGCAGAGCAGCTGCTGTTTATTAGAGTTAGTATCACCAATAAAAAGCTTCCAGCACTTAGTCATAAATTGTCAAAGAGTCAGACTGTATGTCTGGTTGCAGACCCATATGTGCAGCTACTAATAAATCCGTGTTCTAGCACTTGGATTTCACCCTCCCATCCCAGTCACTCTCCAGCTGGGGATCTGCATTAACGACAGGTTCCTGGTTTTCCTCCAGAGGGGAAAAAAAAAAAAAAAAGAGCATATTTCTGCTGACTCTTCTGCGCTTTCAGACACACATTCCCCCATTCGACACCTGAGCAGAACGACAAACTTCATGTTTACCCAACCAAATAATTTGATTTTATTGAATATAAAAGTACGGTGTATATATAAGAGGGAAGACAAACCGGGTTCGTAGCTCAAGCTGTAGTGGCCGTTCCTTTGCAATCTCTTTCCATTATTTTGAAAGCTGCTTTTGTAATTAAAAGTCCTAACCTAACATTTTAACAGTGAGATAAACAGTGACCCTTTTTATTAGTGGGTCATTAAATGTTATTTTTAAAGACTGAAATACTGTATGGACTAGCAACCGTGTAGGCTTCACTTACCATTCTAAATCGAATGAGATGTTTCATGTGCATGATTCCTTTGCAGTAGTTTTGGGGCAGCAAACTGTCGTCCTGTCCTTTTATCACAGCAACTAAATCCCATAAATTTTTGCTGCCTCCTGGAGGCTGAAATTGTTAGGGAAGAAGAGAGTTGTGTTAAAGTCATGTTCAAGAGAGAAACTGGAACTTAGAAAATCTTGCAGGACATCAAGGCGTTTTGGTTTTGGTTTTTTTTAATAAATTGTAAGTATTTTTATTGGTCTAACATTTGAATCAATCCTCCTGTAGAACTAGGAGAATGAGGACAATGTAGAACATTCAATGAGGTCTAGAAGAGAGCAAGTAATTAAAGCTTAAAAAAAAAAAATTAAAATCATTAAACTTTTGACCTGAAGGAGCTTTTCTAAAAATAACAGGATTACAAGTTTAGAACTTCAGTTATTTCTGAGCTGGTAAAAAGCAGATCCCACAGATTAAGAAAACCAAACAGACTATTCCCTCTTTTTTACAGTCCCTTAAAGTTCTTACTTGACTCCCCATAGTTTAAGCACAACACTTTATTTTCTGCACTCAAAAAGCACTGAACACAGAGGATCAAAAGCAGTTTTGTTCCTGGAAAAGTCTACTGTTCTTATAACAGTTTTACTCTTGAATCAAAATGGGACATCCAAATATATAAGTTCTGTAAAACAAGGATTTCCCTAAAAATCTAGTTCTAATAAAGCAGGAAATGTCAAGATTTGTGACTGAAATGTTTCAGCATTTCGAAATAAAACACTTTAATTCAGCCAGAAATCAACCCAAATATTTTGGATGACTCATCAAGTGGGTCATCCAGATCTACAGCCTCTACAAGGAAACCCAGCAGTTTCGGCACCGACACTTGGGCAGTTCAAACCTTATCTGGAATGAGGGTGCCCCTTTGACTGATTAAAATGAGAAACTTCCAATGTGGTTTGATAAAACACATCTTTTCATTTTCTTCAATAGAAAATTCTTGTCAAATCAGATTTTTAATGTGGAAAATTAAATTATCCCACCTATTTCACTTTTTGAAAAATTGGTGTTGGCAACTGACAAACAATTCAGTCATGGACATTTTTAACATGCAGAACTGTTAAGAGATAGAATTGATTTCTGATTATTTTCTGAGCTCCCTTTAAGAAAGGGAGAAAAAAAATGGCAGAGAAGAAAGACATTTCAGTTTTGTAGATTGATTTCAGAACAGAAAGTCATGCACACTAACAGCACCCTTAAGTTTGCAGAATACTTACTGAAAAACATTCTGAAAACCACCTTATTTTTTTCCCTCGGGGATTTCCTGTCAGTTTTTCCACTTCTTGTTTAATATCCCTGGAAACTTTCCCACACAGCAAAGGAGGAGCCCCGGATTCCACAGCGCGATCTAACACACACACACAAAGATTTATAGAGAAAATTAAAAAATAAAGAAAAAAAAAAAAGAAGTATACTAACTGTATAGTCAGTATACTACAGAAGATTAAAACACTGGTATACACAGTTTATATATTTATATATTACCTGTATTACCAATAATCTCGTCCCAACATCTATCTACTAAGATATTTATTTGGAGAGGGTTTATAAGAGGTGCCAATGACCAGAGTCTCACAGTGGAGTCACGAGAGCAAGACGCCATAGTGAATGGGCGACTGGGATGACATGTTAATCCTAGGAGAGAGGATATTTAAATATGTAGTCAAATAATTAAATTTATCCGATAACCGGTTTGATTAAAATATTTTATACATTTTGAAATATTTATGAATGCGTTTCAATACAGAAATAAACCAAAATTTTAAAATATTACCATATACATCTGCCCCATGATCATAAACCGTGTCCAAACACGTTCCATCTCTCGTGTCCCAGACTCGAATCGTGTAGTCCCAGCTGCCGGATACTAGAAGGTAGGGAATTTCAGGATTCCACATCAGTCCCCGGACCGGAGCTGTGTGTCCACTCAGAACATTTATACACGCATCCTGTGTATAGTCCCATATCCGAACAGTACTGAAACAGGATAAAAAACACCCGTGTCCATCAAACCACCGACTGAAATACGATTATCTCTCTACTTCAGCGATATTCTAAATTTCAAATTAATCAGAATTATGTATTTGCAGTATGTTTATAGAAGTTGCAACAGGAGAGGTTGGAGGTAATTCCCTTCATGTTTATGATGAGTATAAAATACACTGAAGAGAGTTCACCCCTGGGTACTGCTAAAAGACATTCAAAGAGTAATTCTCGCTCATGTGAAATAGAGGGGATTTACACGTAAAAAGTTTGTTGTCAAGCTGGTATCTTTCATGAATTGTTACGCTATGAACTAACAGCTCTTGCTGCAAGCACAGACATCTAATGAGTGATACTGGGGAAAGCAGCAGAAACCAGATCTCCAAACCTGTGATCCTTCACAGGAATGTTTTGTATATTCTGCAGGGAAGTGGCATAGAATCATAGAAAAAAATCCTTCCTCCTGCTTACTATGGTCTGATGCCCCCTCCCTCAAAAAACATCATCAAAACCAAACAATTTTAGCACCTACGAAAAATCTCCAAAAGTTATACCTAATTATGCTTTTGAAAGACACCAAGTAAGAGCAGGTCTTGCACCCATATCTTTAGATATAATGTAAGCACATGGTACCCTCCTTGTACCATTCCTGGGAGTGTCAGGTATCACTCACTGACTCTACCCTTGGGAAAACATTTCCAAAATTGTATTGCTACAATTGTGACAACTTTAACTAATTTTATCCTGCTGCTCAAATACTGTACAGTACTTCCCTGGAGGGGTTCAAGGCCAGGTTGGAGGGGGCTTGGAGCCACCTGCTCTGGTGGGAGGTGTCCCTGCCCAGGGCAGGGGGTGGCACTGGATGGGCTTTGAGGTCCCTTCCAAATCTTGAGTTTCTCTGATAGTTCTGCTCGAGGTTTGAAGTTTTCCAGCAGCTCAGAAACACTGACCCGTCATCAGAGCCACTGCAGAGGATGCCTTCTCTCAGGGGAGACCACCGCACATGAAACACCTTGGCAGTATGTCCTGAAAAAACCTTCAGCGGCTGGTCTGAACTGGTGGCCAAGTAGTAAACGCGAACGTTTTTATCCTCACACCCAGTGGCTATCATATCTCTGCAAAATGAAAAGAGTAAAATCCTCGGTCATTTGGATCATCAAAAGTACTCATGGGTTGGTTTTTTTTTTAGTTTAAAAATAAATATGATGTGTCTTTTGCAAGTAACTTTTTCTCTTTATGATGTAATCATTGATAATCCAATTAAATATTCCAAATCAGAAAAAACCTGGCAAAGATCCACAGAGAATAGTATTTGCACTACGGTCTGTCGAAGCACCCAACACAACTACCAATAGATTGAATTACTGTATAATTGGTTTTTGACAAAAAAAATTCATGCTATTATTAGGAATTATCTGCAAAATTAACATCTATCAGGGTCCATTTAGTCGCCTGCTTCATCTTCAGCTTATCAGTCATTAAAAGGAAGCCAATCAAAGCCAATCTAAACCCCCCTTTCCTGATATTGAAAGTCTCCCCCCGCCTTTATATACTAAGAAAGAGAATTTCTTTTTATCCCGTCAATATATATTGGGAACAGAGAGGAATACAGAGCCAATTTCAGTGCTCTAATATAATAGTAAATATCACATTCTAAATAACTTTGTGGTAACCAATTTAAATAGTAATCGGTAATCAACTGGTAATCAATGTAAATAGTAAATATTATCAATTCTTTAGGTTCATTTTTACTTACTTGTTGTTTTGACTCCAGTCACAGCCAAACACAGCAGCTGGATGTTTGTACTTGTGAAGGACCTTGCCGTCAATGGTCCGAATGATACTGAAACCAATTACAATGGAATATTAGGAGGAAAAAAGCATTCTGCGTAGGTTAACCAAAAGTCAAGTTTGATTCTGCGCAAATAAGCCAGATAGAAAAAAAATATATAAATAAAGAATAGGAGAAATCTTTATTCCTACAGCCCCTCAACTACAAGGCTAATGATGTATTTCCCAATAAAACATTTAATTGGACTTTAATTTAAGGTCCACGTTCTTTCAGAGGAGCTGTAAAGGTGTCCACAGCGGTACCTCCCTCCTTGAAAGGACCCTCAGCCCCAAATCTATGTTGCAGCTTGGCTTCAAGGTACAAATAGATCTTTGGGGAATTTAAATTAAAGAAAACACATTGATTGATTGTTTTCTAAAATTCATGTTCGTTATGTTGGAGCTGAAATACCATGAGCCGGAAAGGAAAAGAATGAGTAAGGATTTAAAAATGTACCAAAACACAAAACATGCAAAAATGTTCTCAATGGGCATTTGTAAATTTTTACAAATAAACTATTTACTCCTGTAATAGCACAATTGCAATTACTTTGGTCTAACATAGCGATTCTTAGTTCTTGAAATAACCAACTTTAAAAAAATACAATAAATGAAGATAAGTAGAGTGGAATAGTTTTTGAAAACAGTCCTCTAGCTACAAATAAGAAACCCAGATGAATATTCTTGGCTAAATAAAAAAAAATAATCAATATTCAGTTTCTCTATCAGAGTCTCTTAGACATTACTCCTATTGCAAACTATTGCTTTATTTCTTTTCTTAAAATCATGAAAAATATGCACTAACAAGTACAGGAGAGGAATATAACCCAAGTTTTGACCAGTAAGAACAGTTTTTAAATTAATAACTGATAGAAATTAATGTGTCAAAATTTACTGACTTGAGAACTGCATTAGAAATTTTCTTTTTTCTTCCAATAACACTCACCAAAATCCATCACTGCTGCAGGTTGCTATTCTTTTGGAATCTTTATGACTCCAGGCAATGCAGAAGATTCCATTCTTTCCATGCTTCAAAAAATGCAAAATACCTATCAATAAGAAATAATTCACCCCTTTTTTCTCTCATCTATCGACTCATCTTTTTTTTTATTTTATTCTCCTATGGGCTTCAGCCCTTTTCTCCCAGTAAAGTAACACTTATAAAACCACATTATAATGAGTCCCCAGTATAACTGGGATATTTGAGAATATCCAAGTCCAAAAATTGGGACTGAGAAGAGAGACAGTAAAACTGACATTTAGTCTCTAGAATCCCAGGGACAAAACTGTGTTGAGTTGAAGAATGAGCAACCCATAACTACGGGGACCTGAGGCTCAAATAAAAGTTCACTCCTGGTTGGAAGAATGAAGTCATTGGGCATGAATAATTGTGGTACGTGAAAGCTTCAGTGGGACGTGTTTCAGGATGAGTGTTTTGAGAAAAAGATGTTTAGTAGCACAAGCGCAAATCTTCTGAGTGTTAGAACTTTTCTGCCCTCATCCCTCATCTCTCTCTTATTAAAGAACATCCTTCATCCTCAGGTGCAGATGCCACAGTTAATTTTGTCTGTATGTAATCTGAAGATTACAGCTATGTGCTAAGAATACCAAAAACAGAATAGAAAACCACAACACAGTAAGATAGGACAAGGGGGAATGGTCTTACACTGAAAGAGGGGAGATTGAAGTGAGATGTGGGAAAGAACTTCTTTGGTGTGAGGGTGGTGAGAGCCTGGCCCAGGTTGCCCAGAGAAGCTGTGGCTGCCCCATCCCTGGAGGGGTTCAAGGCCAGGTTGGATGGGGCTTGGAGCAACCTGCTCTGGTGGGAGGTGTCCCTGCCCAGGGCAGGGGGTGGCACTGGGTGGGCTTTAAGGTCCCTTCCAACCCAACCCATTCTGTGATTCTATGATTAAATAGCTCCTTCTGCCACTAACAATTATGCTACTGCTCCAGGACTTGCAAATGCCTGCACAGATTTCAGCTATGACAAGGCCAGACTCTCAAGAAGGCCTCCTGCTTGCCGTGCTGCAAAATAGAGCTTTATTGGTCTAAATCCAGGGACTGATTTTTTTTTCTGGGCCTTTCGTTTGAAAAGACATGATTTTCATTTCGATACCAGTTTAAAGTCTATATGCCCATATACATCTACACACTTAAGAAAGAATCAGCTACACTTTTGCTCTGTATCACTACAGGACCAATTTGAAGATAACTGAGACCATCTGGGGCATCATCATTCTCATATCACAAGTAAAAATCCTTCTGCCTCAGAGATAAACTGGCACCTACATAATTCTTTCTATAGATTTTTATATTATAGCACCTTTTGAAAACATATGAATTTAAACCCATCTTTATTTACTGGCACTAGGAGGAATGACCCACTTGCATTTCATACAGAGAAAAAGCGACGTGATCTCCTCTTACCTCACTGAACCTGGTTATCATTTTGCCTTTCGGGACGTCCCAGATGAAGGCACCGTTTCGGGATGTCGCTCCTGCTATGCAGTTCAGATCTCCTTGAGAGAAAGACATTTGTAAGATCTCACAATAAACATCAGATTGCAACATTGACTAATATGTTTCTGCTTTACATTCAAGAAATGTAATGTAAACGGAAGACATCAATGACACATAAAGAAGAGTTTTTCATGGTTTCAGGCTAGTATTTGATACTAAGTCACAAATACCAACTTCCACAAAAGTCTGACCTGCTTTTCTACACTCCTGTTTTGAGGAAAGGACAAAATAAAAGTTGTATTGTTGTAAACCAGTATATATATACTCTCTATATAACAGTACCTTGTTTTTTTTTTAATCTTGCACCACTTCAGCACCACCAAGAACGTACTTGGACTGTAACCACACTCTACAGGGTGGAAAATCTGAATATCCAACTCCATAGTGAGAGCCTAAGAACTGAATTCAGTCCTAATCCAAAAGCCATCAAATGCTTTCTCCTCACCCCGGCGACCCTCTACCCCAATGTAGCTATACTTTTCCTAACTACCTATACGGTACATTTATATATAAGTTTTGAATGTTATTTTATACCACACTTCAGGGGCAGAAAATGCAATCTCTGCAGGAGGAGCCTAGAAAGGCACGTGTATAAGATGGAAAGAGATTCAGGCAGAAGAATAAGAAAAAAAATTACAAATGGTGGAATGCATTGGATTATATATTAGGAATGAAAATAAATTACAGGACAAGGTGGAGAGGAACTCTCTAGGAGTAAGAAAGAAGCAGGAAAAGTTCTGTCTGGGATGGACAGGAACTTTTGGCCAGGATGGTAAGGAACTGAAGCTGAAGCATGTGCTTCCAATTAGCTTAAATTTACTTAAAAAAAATTATCAGAATACAAGACTTGAAAAGCATCCCGTGAGTGAACAAACTGTTCTGTCAATGTGAGATACTACTCCAAACTGAATTTAAATTTCAAAACAAGCTAACACAAAACACCGTATTTGATATTGCCGTAATTTCCACACAGCAAAACAAATTATCTGTGAAAAGGAACAAGGTGCAAGAGGCTCTTTGAAAGGAAAAAAGGGCAAATTCATTTCACACGTGCAAGCTACATTAAGCTTCCCATCACAAGATTTTTTCCTGTCAGATATTATTTCTTAGAGTTTAAAAGCTTGGGAGAGAAAGGCAGTGAGCTGAAGTATTTAGGCTTATTTCAAACCGCATCTGCCACCCGAAGAATGAAAACATAACAAGAGAGGCTACCTGTCATCAGCTACTGCCACCAGTAACTCTCAGAAACTCACTCCCAGGTTTCCCTAAGTGTAAGGTGAGCAGCTTTAAGTTCAGTGACTTCCCTAAGAAAAAGCAGATGCTTTGCAGAAAAGCTACTACCTGTTCTGACAGGGTAAAAACAGAGCTCATCAGTGATTAGAATCCTACACAAAGAACGAAGAAAAAGAACTAAATGCGTGTTCCACTTTTCCAGTATGAAATAGAATGGGAATTCCTTTAATCAACTCTTCCCATGCAAATAAATCCTCTTCATTGTCTGCATAACGTAATGCTAGAGGGGTCCAGAGATTTTCCTCCCTCCATTCTGACTCAGTGTGAAATATCGAGATCATTCCTCAAAAGGGTAAAACCTCGACAATTTCTGAAGCACTGAATTCTACAGGGTTCACAGATAATAGTTCAGTCACGTTTAAACCTTCTAAGATACGCTTCTGTCTCAAACTAATACTTTTATAACACAAATTGCTGCTAGCCAATGCAAATTCAAAGAACATTTAGACCCAAAGCAAAATATTCTTACCTGGAGCCCAAGAAAGGGAATAAATAACCCCCTCATTACCAGGAGATGTGTAAACCGCTGTTAAAGTATTTATGTCCCAAACTTTTATTGTCCCATCAAATGAAGCTGTAGCAAGAAGATCAGGGTTATCAGGTTTGAATTTGCAATCAAAGATGGTCTCAACATGTCCCTTAAATGAAACAAATATTTAATCCATTTTTATTACGTTTGATTTTTATTCAGAAGTCCAACTCTAGATCAAACTCTAAAATACAATGTATTACAACCTGTCAGACTAATTACGAGTGCCAAAAAACCTGGCTTATCAGTTAAAATTAAAATGCATAAAATAGCTTGGACTATAACTCTCCTTCCTTTCATAGATCATTATTAAAGATAGAAAAATTCTGCGCTGAAACAACAGAGTGATGCCATGCCTGGGACTTGTTAGCATTTTCCATTGGAACCGAGATGCTAACACACAGAATTAAAAAGGTAAGCTAAAAAAAACAACCAAGAAAAAATAATTTTTCAAAACAGAAGTAATTTTGCCCTTCAAGTAAAAAAGTATCTGACCGAAAAAAATAAAGCTTTGTATGTGGATCCCATTCTAAAAGTTTTCTAGTATTCCACTAATTTTTCTGTGTTCTAAATACAATCTATGCTCTATTGCAGTTTAAAGTTCAATCCACTAGAAATTTCACGTGTGAATTGTTAGTTTTCCAAGATACGCATTTGTAGTATTTAACTTTACACCACAGGAAAACCAGACAATATCTAAGAGGTTTTTTAAGCCTCAGCTTCACAGAAGGAAATCCATTAAGAATGGAAAACAAACACCAACCACCGGCCTCTGTTCGAAGTGTGGGAGTACAGCTGGGAATTATTCACACTTTACCAAGGAAAAGGGAATGAGGGGAAGAGGAAAAGAGCAAAATCCTCAAGAATAACCCAAAGCCCAGTGAAGAAGAGGCTCACCTAAGATGTGCTAAACCCAGCTTGGGATTTCTACTGCAAAGAAGGTTTAACAATTTGGTCTTTCTCATTTTAAAGTGAATGACCTCACCATCTGAGTTGCGTACGTTTTCCCTCTGATTTGACTAGAACTTTTATTCTGGATTGGAGAAAACCCTCCAGATAATGTTTCTGAGAAGGCCATCAAATTAACATTTCAGTTAAAAAAAACCACCACAAAAACCCAAGTCCTTACATCTTTATTTCTGGATGAAAACTCCAGAATACTTAAAAAAGTAGAGAATAACAAGATTCAGTCTTTTTCCCCTGAAGATTTACTTTCAACTTGAGAACTGTCACTTTGTTTCCTAGAAATTTAAGACTCTTGTAATGACAGAAACTGTTTTACAGTGCTGTGAAGATTTCATTGTCTATTTTTTTGCTGTTAGAAGAAAGTATATAAGCCAAAAAAACTCTCATGCCAAAGACAGAGGGGAAACGTACCAGATCTCTCAGGAAATCCCACTTTTTGGCTCCCATGTCATAAAGCCCCACTCCACCATCCATGAAGCAGCAGACGGCATGACCAGGAGGGAGGGAAAATGCTTGGTTTTGGGTTAAAGTTGGAGGAGGAACAGCCTCGCTGGTTGAGGACGTATGGTGATTTTTCGTAGGATACTGTGACGAACATGCTGAACAAAATAAAGCAAAAAGATATAAACAGATTTTTTTTTTTTTTTTCCCATTTTATAATAAGTAACAATTATACAGAGTGAAATGCTTTGTATTCCAATGAGATTAAAACCAAAAGTAATGGAGAATTTTGGAATGAAGCCTTCCCTTCTAAAGAAGGACCTTATAAAGCGCTGGATGCTTTACACATTTGTCCAGCCCTTGACACCAGAGGGTACTTTGTTTAATTTATAACTGCAGAACTGACCCAAACTTACAGAGATCTACTTGTAACAAGAATCACAAGCAAGATTTTTTCTTTACTTGCAGCCACTGCAAGGAATAACAATAAAAATTACACTTACGCTTTTTCTTTGGAGGGGAACTCAGCACATGCAAACCATGGAAACCAGTTTTCTTCAATTTAAAATTATCTATAGGTGTCGTACGGGAAACATTCCAAAAACGTAATACTCCAACCTGAGAATCTGAGGTTTGAAAAAAACCATACAAAACCATATTTGTTTTATTTATTACTCTCTTTTTACTGTACACAGAGGTATGCAGTGTAAGGAGTGATTTAAACAAAAATAGAGCAATTAAACTTAGAATCCTAAGAGTTTTATAAGCAGGGACTGTCATCTCTGTGGCAATATCACCATTAACAACAATATTATTAGCACTAGTTACGTAAACTTTAGTAGATAAACTCTATGGAACCTCTCTCATTTTAAAAGATTCTCAGTGTCTCACTTTCTTTACTCATTAGTTCTTCAATCTAACGTCTTTGGTGTAGAAAAGAGGCAGGAAATAGAGTCATTTGTAAGAAAAAGATCCTTCTAAAAATAGAGCAAGAAAAGCTGGGGAGCAAGAAGTGACATCTGCTACTAGTACAAGGCATTTTATTCCTATTCCCAAAGTAACTCTCATCTTTGTTGCTAAAACATGCATGAGGAAAATATTTAGCATAAAAAATAGATTAAAGTCATTCATTTATGTACCCAACAAATAGAAAATAAGAAAAAACTGCTCAGTAGTTTCCTGTTCTTTTCTACGGTTTAATGTATTTTTTTTTTTACAGTACACGTATGCTGTTATTTGTAGAAATGTTAAGAAACAGAAAGAGCAAATTTGAAATACCAATGTGGAAGACTCAGACTTCATTATTTTCGTGCAAATAAGGAAATAAAAGGCTTACCTCCAGTTACAAACATCCCGGGTGCGCTAGAAACCCAGGCCAAACACTGAACGGACGCCGCTGCGCTGGGAAAACTAAAAGTCGTGATACAGGACAGAGATTCGGAATCCACCAGTCGAATACCATTGTGTAAATTCGCCACCAGAAGGTAATCGGTTGACAAAGGGTCCCACTCCAGCGCCGTAACTGGATCCTCTTCATCCGTTCCTTCCAGGGACTCTGGTCTTAAGACGTGTTTCTGATTTTTAGAACCTTTAGGAGGAGAAGAAAACAGCTTATTATTTCAAAATGTTATCAAGTATATCCTTTCCATCTCTCCCTGAAATTTGTCGTAGCCCGCTCTACTCTGCACCAGTGAAATGAATGAAGGTGGCTTTGAAATATTTGACTTTAAGTAGTTCTGGCTCCATCAGATCCAACCTCCTTCTTTATACAGCAGGAAATAGAAAGAGCTGTCAGGTTTATCAACATAATTTTATAACAAAGTATGTTAAATCATATACATTGGCCTAACAATCGCCATGAATAAAGGCCTGCAACACAGCCGAAAATAGAAGTTATCTGTATTTTCATATACAGGCAAATCCAGGCAAAACAAAAGCAGCGTGAACTAGAAAAAAATATGTAGCAGCTAAAAAAAGTGTTTATGAACAATTGCCTTTAGATTTTTTTCTTCCTCAAAACTACGTGTGCAATTCTGAAGCGTTCATAGATTTTGAAGCCAGAACAGGTGGTTAAATATCCAATTTGACCCCTGCATAAAACATATTTCACTTGATGATCCATATTATCGAGAACCAGAATTCGTAACATCATCTTTATTTTCTGCTTTTTGTTTTTACAGAGAGCTGGCTCTTAGTTTTATATGTCAGTGTGTAGTCCCAACGAATAATTAACATAATTCTGAAAGTGTGATTTTGTATTAAAAAAACAAACTAAAATTATACCCCTTTTCTAGAAATAATGAATTGACATCTTCCACTATTCAGCTTTTAATCTAATTTTCAATGTTGATAAAGAATAACACAATTCTTCATAATATGACAGATGCCAAGACCTACCTATGTTCCTTAATGACTGATGGAGAACTAAACCTATTCTGATAGACTAAAAAAAAAAAGCTGAATATTAAAATAACTCTCACTACGTTTTTCTAGGGAAAATGCTATTAATGCACACTATATCTAGGGTAACTTTATAGACCAACTACCAGAAATGGAGGAAAGAATTTTAGACTGAATAACAATTAGTAGCATAAATTGATTTCTCCGTTCCATTGATATTTGTGTATAAGACAGCTGCAAAGGTGCAGTTGTCTCTTTTGAAGCATCAGGAATAACAACAGGAATAATATCAGAAATACCAGATAAATCCTTTAAATTTGCCAAAACCTTTGGGATTTCCACCTTCTTTAACAGTGTCCCCTGCTTACTCTTCAGTGCAGATTTTTGCTGAATGAAAAAAATCACCATTCAAGTGAAAACCAAGCACTGACAACAAAGCAGAATTGTCATTTTTGAGGTAGCTTTACAAGAATTAAAAGCAAAAAGCCCTCAAGCGATCCAAGCCAGTCCCAAGAGAGCCCAACCAGCTGGTGGGGAGCATGGACATTGAGGAGCTGCTCAGTTCTCCCTGGACTCCACAAAAGAGAATAGAAGCAAAGCTGATGGAAACCCTAACCGTTAAATTTTATTTTCCATTAAAAGATGACACCAGCCTGTGAATCATTCAGCGATGCTTATTCGGAGAACAAATGAAAGGTAAACTAGGACAGGACACCTGGCTCTTCATGACTGCACTGCGTTTCTTTGAAAATAGGGTACTAATCTTAAATCCTGTGATGTTTTTATTTCACATTAAATGTTCTGCTACAATAATGGATGGCCTGGAGTTAATTAAAAGAAAATACAGCCACGAGAGAAAAACCTGAATAGATAATGATGAAAAAAACAGTTGTCATTTACTAATTATGCAGCAGTGACTCACAGCTAAGCAGAAAGACTAGAGCCTCCCAATCTGGAGTCAATCACACCCAGCTTCCAAGCAATGAACAGGAACCTGTGGATGTTCAGGTTCTCTCAAATATAAGATATACATATAACAATAAATGTTTTACCGTATCAGTTTTTACCTGGCTGAAAAATAGACAGGCTTCCATCAGTATGTCCAAACACTACTTTTCCTTTTTTCTTTGGATGCCACCGAAAGAGACTGATATCTGACAAGAAACTATGTGCTTCCCTGTGTACCGTCACCCCACTGTCGGGTCCTGAGATAGTCCAAATGTACAAGGGACCTCTGTGGGACACAAAGGCCACCGTGTCACTGGCATTCCAGCACCAGCTCAGGGACGCGGGGATTCCTGAAACACACAGGGAAACCGTGTAAGAACCAGGATATGAAATTCAGTGTATTACTGCTTGGCCCAGTATCAGTAAGATGTCTTGAAAAGCCGTAGAAATAATTATTCTTCTACATAAAAACGACTAGATGAAATTTAGACAACAGTGGGAACACCTTACGGTGTAAAAGTGAACATACATCTGTAGGCAGGAAGCAGAATTATTTCCCAAATTATTTTAATACTACTTTCATGGGCTCTATTTTATGATACCTGTACTTGATTTCATTAGTGCCAAAGACAATCACAGAGCTGGTAAAATACTGAAACCTTTAAGATGTCTATTTTTGCGAAACACAATGAAATTTAAATTAGAGCTAAATATAACAGAGGCAGATATTTGTGAACAAAATTACAAAGCCAGCTCTGTAATCAAAGTGAACTCTGGATGGCTTCCTTCTGGTTATATGACAGTTACTTCAGCTGCCCAACACCCAACTGCTGGCATTCCAGTTTAAGGGTTTTTGAGCTTAAAATCTCCATCTCATCATCCTCCTAATTTCAGAGTGGGTGTCTGAAGAAATAAATGACAGTAAGACAAACTCCTCAAGCTGACACCTGCGGATGAAAAAGCTGCATGGATCAAATAGATCTCTGTGTCTGAAATACCTTTTGTATTGTCCAGCCTGGCCACGACTTTCTGCTCAGCCACATTCCAGATAATCACTAAGCTATCTGCACTGGCACTTGCAAACACGTCAGGGTTGTGGGGACACCACGAGATGGCTGTGATCGTCTTCTTATGCTCAGACATAATTGCCCGCAGCTTGAATTCATTGTACCGGCGATCCAGCTCAACAAAAAAGAAAATTCATTTTAGAAATACATATTTTGTAAACTCACTTTAAGTACTGTTGCGTTGAAGAATAATTCATATAACAGTATTAGACATACAGATGAATTTACAGTGGATTTAACAATTGTCAATACCTGACATCTCAATAAATTAAATTCTCAATATTCAATATTCTCAAATATTCGGAAATATTCTCAATGTTCTCAAATTCTCAATAAATTAAAATTTGACTTGGACAGAAAAGACCCTGGCCCAGGTTGCCCAGAGAAGCTGTGGCTGCCCCATCCCTGGAGGGGTTCAAGGCCAGGTTGGATGGGGCTTGGAGCAACCTGGGCTGGTGGGAGGTGTCCCTGCCCAGGGCAGGGGGGTCGGAACTCAATGATCTTTAAGGTCCCTTCCAACTCTAACCATTCTATGATTCTATGAAATACAAAGTTTACATCAATCTTTTGCACTAGCTTTATGTAACAAGGAGAAAAAATAATATGGAAGGGGTATCTTGAATGGAAGACTGAGATTTACAGAGACATCATTTCAGCAGCAACCATACATTGATGGAAAGGGTTCAAAGTGAGACAGACAACAGCGTAAAAATGTAACAAGTTTGTTAAATAAAGCTAATTTTACCTGATAAATATAAATAGCAAGGGTAGCACAGTAGGCAAATCTGTCCCCACTGGCAGCACACACGTCCTTGTTCCACGGCTGACATCCAGCAGCTAAAAGTCCCACTTGTTTCACCTGCGACATTTTTGCCTTTAAAAGAGAAATTCATTAGATTTCCACATGGTGACACGATGTTAAAGAACAGAATAATACATTTTTGTTCCCATAAATAACGTATACATATGTCCCTTAAAAATATAGCTAGCCTTTAGGTTTTAGCAGGAACACTTTGTGTTTACGAGGTACAAATGAACGTAGCTGAAATAAGGCCAAGCAGATTTTCAGAGGCTTAAGTGCTAAAAAGAAGGGGATTTTAATACCATCCACAGGAATCCATTTGGGAGGAAAAAAAACTGCGGTTGACAATGATGACCAGGTAGACCACAGCCTGCGACAGTGGGATGATCCAAACAGAAGAACAAGGTTTCACAATGTTGCAAGAAGGATTCACCACTTCTGCAGAGAAGTGAAATCAAATCCAAACAAGGCTCTGTGAGCATGACTGAAGGTACTGCCCACACACAGGATATTTAGATGACCTTCTTCACCTTCTTCAGATGTATGACTTCAGCAGGGCTTCTTATCTGCTTGGGATATCTACTTGGCAGATAAATAGTAATGAATAAATATAAGAAGAAATCTCCATGAGATTATAAATCTCTCTCTTTCACTTTGGAAAGTGTGAAAGAAAAAAAAAAAAAATTGAGAGAGACTTATTTTGGGTGCTTCTTCAGCAGAAGACAAGAACCAGATCGAAGGTTTGGGACTAATCATCTCAAAGATACCATTGGCTGTAGTTATAGTGTTTAAAGATTCTGAGTTCTAAATGACTAAAGAAAACGAAATGCCCACATTTGGCCTCTGAAAATATTGGTAAAGGAGATGGTACAACAACAGAACAAAAATGTAGAGAAAAACAAGTTACAAAACACAGCTCTGCTGCAGATAGCGCTTTGGCTGTTGGACTTGCTTTCTGCCAACAGTCTTAAGTTTTCTGACTTCTGCAGCAAATAAATTAGAGATTCTAAAGAGAACAGTTCCATAAACTGCATCCCCTTGCAGTTCATTGACAATCCAACTCATGTGATAAATTACATGAGTCCTGCAGAAAGAAATTTATCTTATCATTTAAATATTCATCTTCATCACCACAAAGTGATAAAAAATAGACTCCAAATTTCTGATTTTGCCATTTAATATAATTGCAAATTCCAGAAATCCCTTCTGTGTGATTAAAGTATCAATCACATATATTCAGAAATATTTGGATTTAGGGCATTCCGAACTGCACCACAGACTTTTCCCAGTCACAATGAAAAAATAACTGGCCCCACTAACTACCACTTTTTCTGAAATTAAAGTCATCCTGTTGATTATATTACAATCAACTAAAATGTAGAATAATCCCTGGAACCAGAACTCTTTTTTTCCGCTCCTGATTCCAGGGAGAATTACAGTTAAAACAATAGGTATGTCAGCAAACAAATAAGGACCATTAAAAAAGCCACGGAGAAGTAGAAGAGAATAGATGTACAATATTGGATTATCATAGGCTGAGTTTGTAGGCTTATCATATGTGAGAATGATTAAAAGTGAACATTTTTTTTAGACACTGAGAGTGCACAAATATTTATTTCACAATAAGAAAAGATTTGTCTCGTTTTGTGCAGATCCTCTTTTTAACCATCTCATATGGGAGCTAAGGGGTTCCTGATTTGATGAAGTTTAATCTGTAAGGAAACATTATCTTAAATCTTGTTCAATGTGCAGTTTGATTACCAGTAAGATGCATTGTAACATTAAGACATCTTACAGAGGCTAAAGCAGAATTCCACAAGTGTTTCTTTCGGTGTAACAACAGATTTGATTTGTAGGATTCTGCAGTTATTTGTGTTTGTAAAAAATTGCTGTTAATATATTCAGTAGATCTCCCTTTTTGCCTTGATATGAGAGAGAAGTTATTCCTGACTACATGAAACCTAGTTTATAGGAAAATGTTATTCTAGGTGGCATAGAACAGGAGGATTCCAAGCCAAGTGCTGAAATCTAGAACAAAAAGGAAAGGTCCTTTACGCTGGTTTCTCAATTACCGTGATCACACAAACCAGATTTGGGTTTGGAGACCATTCCACTACCTGCGCTACTATTTCCATGTTTTCCATGCAGCTAATTCACAAGAAAGAGGATTTTCTGTATTTTCTTTCATGTCATCAGGACATCTGCATAGTTTAGTGCATTTTCATGGTTTCCAAATTCACACATAGCGATTAGAATTCCGACCTGATTAATGATGACCAAAAAAATCACAGAATCACATGGCGATCAAATTATTTCAGCCTAGTTCTGAATGGCTGGCTGTAAGAATTACTGGGTATGTCATATTAAGTACTATATTTAAAATAGCAGACAATATTTGTCTTTGTTCTACATTAACATTAAAGACAAATGGTAACTTTAATGTTTGTTGAAGAAATTCACCAACAGAAGCCAAATTCACAAATTTAATTTAAAACAACCATTTTTAATAATGAACTATTTTTCTTCAAGTCTGATATTCAAATGAAAACGTCTCATAAGATCAAGACTCAGCCTAAAAATGCTCAGTATTTCACTGAGTTAATTCATGCTTAAGAAGGATTATTAAAGTTTGATTCTTCATATAGACTTTTCCTATTTAAGTATATGCAAAAAAAATTACATACGTAAAATATTAAGCTCTATTACAGCAAGGAATTCTCGCATTATTTACTAGTATTTGCTCTTTTAAACTTGTTAATATTTCCTTGTAAAGAGTTATATACAGTTTTACAAAAAAAATTGTAATTAAGAAGCAGCATTTGCTTTGTAATTCAGTACAATGGTACCTAGAAGAAATGACAATTGTGTGGCATACTGACTGTTATTCTCTTTTATTCTCTTTAATCATTCATCAAAGCAGGCTCCTGCAGATCTTCTCAGGCATCATAGATTTCTGTTGAACAGGCTTATAGTAGAAGGCAGAAAGCAGCATTCATCAGAGTAAAATGGCAGAAAATTAGAAATGCAGCAGAACTGAGTAAATATATATATGCATTATTTCACACGTTGCATTTTATTTTTTTTACAATGGAAATTTTTCATACTTTGTTAAAAAAGGCATTTTATTTCAAAATAGGGGATGTACAAGTAATTATATTGGACTCTTTAAGTATACACTGAAAAAACCTGTGCATGTAAAAAATGCCTGGGAAAGCTGTCAAAGGATGCCCAGTTTCCAAGGAGATGAAGGGAAGAGGGAGGACAACAAAACCTTTTATTTGCAATTGGCATGAGCAGCAACATGCTAAGTCCTTCCTTTTTGCTAAATATAGAAAAAAACCACATTAAATTGAAATTCTGTATACCACAGAGGTAATATTATTTAAAAATAACAACTGAATGGACTAGATACATAGACATGGCTATATATCAATAACTTAAAGATAAATGCCTAATAATCCCTACCTTAGCATAGGTATCATGTTTTGTAAACCACTTAAGAATTTCCATGTTCATTCCAATACCTCGCTGCTCCCCAAACTGCAAAATCTTGCTGTGGTTGTAGAAGGAAATCACTTTACTTGACAGCTGAAGGAACTAAACCTTGATGTTGCCAGAATAAAGCAGTTCAGAAAGGATGCGGGAGAGGAGAGGGAGCATTGTGTTGCACCACACACGAGCCGGCACTCTCAGTAGCCTGGCAACTGCGGCTCCTTAACAGGCACCATTTTAATTTTCATTTTAACCCAACTCCTCTTTTTTTTTTTTCTGCTTCAGCCATGCAGCGTATTTCATCACTTGTTGTATTTCTTGATTGCACGACAACAATACAAAATAAGAATAGCTTTCAAATCCATCCTTTACTTGCATGTTATAATTATTAATAACTTTATCTCCATCAAGCACAACCAATAAAATCTGCTTATATTGTTAGCGATTGTGGTCCATATGGTGTATGACCTGTCCAAACGAGTCCATATTCAATATGGCACACACGCAAAAATGAATATACTCTCTCCTTACACTAATCAACACGCTTCTAAATATACAAACTCCTCGTTTCTGAACAGCTATAGAAGTGTTTGTGTCCTCTGCTTCTGTTTTGGAGACAATCAAACCCACCTGGACACGTTCCTGTGCAACCTGCTCTGGGTGGACCTGCTCTGGCAGGGGGTTGGACTGAATGATCTCCAGAGGTCCCTTCCAGCCCCATATCATTCTGTGATTCTGTGTTCATTCTACTGTAACTATTTTCCAATTAAGTTTGTATATTTTCTTCCTTTGATGATCTGAAAGGTCCCTCCCAACCCAGACAATTCTGCTCCTATCATTCTGTCACTCCTGTATGTTTGACATAGAAAACTGCTATTTCTCAGCCAAACTATCATCCCCAAGTATCAGTATTTTTGTTGCTATACCAATGACAATGTAATAATTAAAGATTTTCTTTAGTGATATAAAGATGATGTCCCCTTAAAAACATGGGCCATATTTACCCACCTTTGTGGGAAAATCAATTGGAGATGAAAATGCGACCTGTGAGCCAGAAAGATTCAAATTCATTACCCAGTTTGAAGCACCAGATAATGGACAACTAATTTGTCTTTTTGAAAACATGAAGGTCTTCCAACCTACCAAGAAATCTTTATGTGTCTGCAGGATGCAGCAGAGACCAACTTCTTCCTGACTGCGCCTGCCTCAACAGCACCGAGTCTCACATAAGAACATAAACATCCTTAGTCCTAGGCCTCTCCCAACGGGGCTGGAAACCACCAAGCACCTTATAGCCACGTTAAGAAATTAAATTCTGATTATTATGTCCAGATCCACGACATAAAAGATAATTGGAAACATTCTGGTAGATACTCAAAAGCCAACAGACATTTCAAATTTACTAAGACTAAACAGAGCAATGAAATTTCCAAAAATGTCAACGTTTCTGGAAGAAGCATATGAGAAATTAATTCATTTTCTAAATTCTACTCTGTGGTATTTATCCATTACATTTAAATATATTTATATCTACTACTTTATGAATCTGGGGAATCTCAAAAGAAAAAGTAAGCACATCAGACGAGGAGAATAAATCTTACACTATGAAAAATTTGACAGTATGCATATTGTCAAAGATCAGCTGTGATGGATTTTAATAGATCCATAGTGAAAAAAAGGTTAGAAACAAAGAAATAGATGGCAGTGTCATATTTGTTATAATTCCTTAAGAACCAGATAACCCAATATCAGTTGAGCTACTGCCTTTAAACAAAAATTCTTCCTACTTTGCGTGGAACCCAAAAAAACGCTAAAGAATTTTCAGTTCTCGATGCGGACAATCGAACGGCAGTTCCTCATGTAGGTCTAGGAACGGTCTTACTGAGACTGTGCACACACGACCCGCAAGCAACTCCTTCTGGGCAAAAGATGAGCCAAGACTGACTGCTTTAATCATGACAATCACAATGTCGAATAATTACGTAGGTTTATGCATGCACAAACAAAAGTTAAGCCCTCTATACCTCCCAGCAGGCCCTAACCTGGGCAGTCTGCTTCTTGTTGAAGCGTCAGGTTGGTTGCCAGTTTGCCATTGAACAGACAGAGTTTCTATGCTTTTCTGCAAAATTTATACAAGTTTTTTCTACTTTTGCAAACAATTCACTTCAAACAGACCGTCTGTGGCTCCTGAAGAATCAAATTAACCAGAAGCAAGAAGAGAGTGCCTTGGACAAGGTTTGGAATTTCAGTAAGGTCCTTCAAGAACCCCAGAAGCCTTGGCTGGACTCTTGCAACCAGCATTTGCAGATGAAATCTCCTAATTTACGATAATCCAGCAAGTGTTCAGTTAAGCAGACACTGACTAGGAAAAGAGCACCATTATTTAAAAGATCATTCTAAATGAACAAGTGTTCTACTAGCGTTCACAGCATTTTAAACCTCCACAACAAACTCAGAGCCAAATTATTACTGGAATTGAGGTAACCACAGTATCTCCGCCTTCACAAGGGAAGAAGTTGTGGACCTCTCACTGAAGTCTGGAAAAAGTCTGGATTGGAAATCACAGCCTGAGACTGAATTTTACATGAACAAACACTTATTTGAAATAAAAAGCAAATATATTAATCCAAGATGGATACCTAAGGCATTTTAACATTAGAAAGCCATACAAAGGAGTGGTTGTGACACTCTTGACTACGCTACTTGTACAGTTAAACTAGAATATTCTTTGTTGTTCAACCTCAACAAGATAATCTAAAGAGCAACACTAGGGTTTGAAATAGAGCATGGAGAAATGCTGCTATTTCTACCAATACATCACCAGTAACATTGAACTGGGTAGCTAATCAACCCAAGACATTGTATCTGTCAAAGCACTGGTTAGTCATATGGTACCAGAAATCTAGTTTCCAGACACAAAGAAATACATACAACCACGTCTGATGTCAGTACAAAGCATCTAAGAGCCTCCGTAAGAATTTTAGTCTCATCTTCCATCCCAGAGCTACCAGAACCACTAGAAGATGGCTTTTTTGCTGGCCAACCGCCAAGAGGACACTTCTGATTTCGGATAAAGTTACCCCTTGACACGTCTCACAGCCGAATCCCTGAGGATTAATATATTAACATCTTTATTAAAAGATAACTCCGCATCTGAAACATTCTTATCTTGAGTGACATGTAAAATGAGAACAGAGGAAAAGTATTAAAATCTGTTCTTTTTAAATACTTATGAGCATATGACTGGCGTTACCAAGTAATGGACAGTAATACAATTAAAGCTGTTTCAGTAGCATCTTCCACATCCTGACTCGAGACCTGAGAATATACTATCAAAATGAGAAATAGAAGTGACAGAAACAGGTGGTTACATAAAAAAAGCTTGATACAGTGAAAGAAACGTGACTTATATTCCCTTCCCACCACCGATCTATGAAAGCAGCAGCAGATCAGGCTTGCCCAAAGCACACAGTTAATAAACGTTAAAAAAAGCCAAGAAATCCTGCAATGGTTGCTATAGTAACGACTCCTCCTCCTTGGAAAAACGTTAATAAAAATATACAGATATCCAAGGTACAACTTGGAAATGACCCTGGGTGAATTTAATACCTCCCAAATATTTTTGTTTTGCTCAATTACTGCTTATTTTATTTTGCTCCATGCACAATAGATTAATTCCTAAAGTTAAATGCTTCATTTCTATCTCATTGCATATTAAAGATTTACTACTCATTAAATTATGCAACCTCAAAAATGCAAATAGGTGGCCACCAAACTTTCAATATCTTTTATCCAGCTGGCAACATTAATTTTCAAAAACCTCATTTTAGATGTGTTTATCTATGATTCAAGACCTCATTAAAGCTACTAAAAATCACTTCTTAGTATTGCTATGGGAATATTACTTTTGGTACTAGTAATAAAACAAACAGCAGCTTAAAGAAGAGAAATATAAAGGAAGTAAAAAGAGAAAAATATTAATTTAAACAATTCTTACTCGTTGTTGTCCTTCATACCAATCATCTTCATCAAACCAGTGGGAAATATAAGCCATCCAAGCCATGACAGAAGGCACAGTTGAAATAAAAAGCACAGAACCTGAACACATGTAAGTACAAGCTGAACTCTGTGATCTGATTCTACATTAATAGCTTGACATTCATAAATAGAGAATCAGAAATACTTTTAGCAGCAATTTAAATGTGTTGGATTCTGAACTGGAAAACAGAAATCAGCACTAAAACAATTACTAAATAATATATTCCAGTCTATTAAATTCAAGCAGGTTAAGGCTTCAAGCTTGATTTTACACTGCTCCTGAGCTCTGAAAATGAGGTGGTCTTTGAGTCATTCTTATTGGTCTTCTAAAACATTATTTTCCCTTTTTTTCCCCCTAATGTCCTGCCTGTAAGAAACGTGGTTCAGTGCACAAAAGCTTGGACTGAAATGTAAAATCCCTTCAGAATCAGTGATGTTTTGGTTGTGCAGGGAGTGGTTTCTACTGGCACAGTAGGAGGGGCCACGATTATCGCAAGTGCCCAACATCTTTTATTTAACATTTTTTTTAAAAAGGGGAAAAAGAAAGAAAGAGAAGAAGATTTGCATCTCCGTTGTTCGCAGCCAGCAGAGCCTGAAGGGCTCAGCTGCTGGTTGGGAAATGTAAAAAGCCTAATTTTCACTAATTCATTGGAATGCATCCGCTTCTTTTCTCTCCCTTGGGAGTGTTTCACGGATGTGAGTGTATTTATTCCCTCTGCAGCGAGCTCTCCTGCTCTGGGATGCTGCCAAGTTTCACCTCAGATTTCTCGGCACATTCTACCAATGGAAACAAGAGGTAAAAAGAGGAATAGAAGCTGTATTGCTCACGCCACAGTTCAACGGTGCTGTTTAGGAGACATTATCATACAAACCTTCCCGGCTGCGCAGTCGCAGCAACTATCAAATCCTCAACAGAGATTACAGAGACCTAAAAAAACCCCAATTTCTTAAGAAATCTAAAAACCAGACATCCTCTGCCTTTCTGTACCAGATTAAAGAGCCGTTTCCCAAAATTCGTAATACAATAAATGCAAAAGCTGGACTGTGAAGTCAATTAATTGGTCAACCAAGAAATAAACAATGCAAAGTAGGAAAAGAAGAGCTGGAAGTTCCAGATATGAACTGGAGTTACTGGTCAACACGATTTACCATTTCCAGATGTCCCACTCTACACCCAGCAGGGAAATAAAGAAAAGCAGTGGTACTTTTGCTTTCCAACCTCTTACTCGGGAATTACGACACCAAGGGAAAAAAAAAAAAAGCCAACAAACCACACACAACAAATAATAAAAATTTAAATCAAGACTCCCACCCCAAGAACATACAGAGGAACTTCCCACTGTACTGCTGAATTTTTTCCGCATTTCTTGCCCTTTGAGACTTCGGCTCAAACATAAACAACGGAAAAAGCATATAATTGCATGGTCTCATTAACTATATGGGAAATACAGGATTAATTGAGACACCTTTATCCGTAAGGCTGAGGAAATCATAGAATCATAGAACAGTTAGAGTTGGAAGGGACCTTAAAGATCATCAAGTTCCAACCCCCCTGCCCTGGGCAGGGACACCTCCCACTACAGGAGGTTGCTCAAAGCAACCCTATCCACAGTCTATGACTAAATGATAAAAATCTTACTGATGTACCGCTCCTATGAACAAAAAACTTACAATTTTTTGAAGAAATCATATCCCTGTTATTACTGCTTGTTACACCCCAAAATCATGGTTTCAAATAAATTAAGACCAGTGCATTTAGCCCTCGCTTTCATGCTGCTCTTTGCTCCATAAGGGCACGTAGCATCATTCAGAATCTTGAGCAATACTCTGGTGGAGGATGAATGAAACTCCATACACTAAATATTACTAAAAAAAAAAATAAAATAAAAATCTCAAGGTATTCCATTCCTTCATTTTTTATAATTAACATTAATCTTACTAAACGTAGTATGCATTTAACCTGAAGTCTGGTTGGTACATCTAGTTAAGTCTTCTTTATTCTTACTTTTAAGGACAACAAAATTATGTCAAAGTCAAAAAAATGAATTTTTGTTCAAGCATGAAATGTTAATAAGGGATTTTAATAGATCAGACCAAAAGAGACAGCTTTAGAGAGTATACAGCCTTACAACTGTCCAATAAAAGTATCTGCAATATTCCAGAGGAAATAAAAAGATAAACCAGATCCTATTCATTTAATGCAGAAACCATCGTTTAATTCTTAATCTGATATAAGGAAATGGAATGAGGCTGCGCCAGGGGAAGTTCAGGTTGGACATGAGGAGAAGGTTCTTCACTGAGAGGGTGGTGGGTTAACTTCTCATCAATTGAGGTGGAAATTAAAATAGCCATTAATGCTGTAACATACGCCTTCTAGAGAAATACATATGATTTTATGAACATACTTTAGAGAAGGCCAAGATATCTTGCTGGGCTCAGCCATTTCAGTTTTTTCACACTTTCACGCGCATTTTAAAAGGCAAGTGAGATACACAAAATAAGCCAACTAAAAGCACACAAAAACAGCATTAGAGATGCACTGCAGTGCTGGGTCATCTCCCAGTGCTCAGCAACTCCTGAATCCGTGGTCCCATTAGCTCATATTCAAGTGCATTGTCCACACTGTCCACAGCCCTGGCCAAGTCCCACTGTCACACTGAGGCTGGTGGTCTCGGGGCTACGAACGAGCCAAATTCAAGATCAGACAGGAATTCAGCCAGGCAAGGTCAGGAGCAGGCTGTGGGATAGTTCAGGCAAAGACCAAGCCTGAGCTCCAAGAGAAGTCTAGAGCCAGGGGATGGAAGGTGCGCGGACGGAGGCCCCAGACAAGGTTTCTCATGGCTCTTTTTCCCGACTTCACTGTTTTCAGACAGTCTGACCCAAGATTACGCAGCTGCACCGTGGGAGAGCTTAGCCTGAACACAGAGAGTTAAACTCCTGGCACAGGGAGGAGAGAGGGTAAAGTGTGGACATCGGGGGGACAGAAAGCCCAAACACTATGAAATTTCCTCCAAAATATGATCCAACAGGAGTAAGATCGTAATTGGGTTTTGCCAACTGCTTTAAATGATTCTGTCTTATAAGATAACAAGGAAGGATGTGAGAAGTGACAGCTAGTAGAAGTGACTACCTCCAGCACCACGAATAAAACAGCTGAATATTTGGCCCCAAAGCTGGATTGAGTAGGCATCAATGCAAAAAGCCTAAAACAGTCAGAAAGATAAAATGGAAGTGATGTTGTACATCGTGATACTTTAGTATAAGTGAGGAGAAGGTTCTGGTTAAAGTTCAGTGCTACAAAGGCCAAGAATTACAAAAAAAACCCCCACAAAAATAAACAAAAAATCCCACCAACCTATCAATTTTTACCTTCTATTTGTATTTACATTTCTGGGTGCTCCAGTGCAGATATCGTTGCATTACGAGAGTAAGCTCCTACCATGCTCTCTACAAAGACTTGACCTTAAAAGACCCTGAAAGGAAACGCTGAAGAGTACAGTGGCTTCAATCTCTACACACTAAAACATATACCTAAATACAACATACATGTATAGTTTACCATAAAAACAAAGGATAAAAGATTACATCTGAAAATAATGATTTCTATGCCATTGGAATGAAGAAACTGATACTATCTCCCGTGTTATCTGGCAATACCTGAAGGCAGCAACACATTTCAGTTACGAAGAAAACTCTTCAAGAACAGAAGAGTGGTAAGAAATCTCTCTATCTTGATATTCCACTTTTGCCACCAAATTTGCTATTATTTAATGATCTGCAGCTGATATACTGTGCCAAATCCACCATGCACTTATTTATTTCTAAATACATTTCCATCTATTATTTATGTTTCTGCTCAAATCTTATATACAGAAATATTGACATTTGCCTATATAGTTTCTTTAAAAGGTCAGGTTTGATGTATTCCTGCCATAAGTCAGTCGCATGAAGTATGTTTCAAAATCAAGAATAATTTTCAATAAATTGACTATATTTACACCTCAGAAACTGGTATTTTAGTAAGCTTGTCTCCAGATTCACTGTACCCAATTCTATGACAAAATTCATTCTCTGTCAATCCACATACACATTATTTCATAATATGTCCCATCATCGCTCTAAAAATTATCTACTGAATTGCTATATAATACAGATTAACATGCCACAACTTGGCACTTTCTCTTTTGACACACCTTGAAACCACAAAACTCATTATAGGAATTAATGCCTTCATAACAAAACCCACAACAAAAACCCCAAGAACAAAATATCTTAAAAATTCCTTAAATTACAACAATTACAAATCATTTGTATGGCATTATGCAGATTCAATATATCAATACCTACAGCAGGGTTGTCAGTCAAGAAGCCTTAGGTTTTATTTATTAATTAGTGCATTGAGAACACGAAGCATGTAATGAACCTCAATATCCTACAACAAATCCTAAAATATAATGTTTAAAGTAAGGCTGTTCAATTAAAAAATAAAAATCATACGGTAATGACACAGCAAACCTTTGTCTCAGTGATGCCGTCAGTTAAGAATTAGATTTCCTCTACCCCTCCCAAGCTATTAATGGGACAAATATAAGCAGGGCTCTAAATGCTTGTCCTTTTCCCCTCATTTGCTCTTTCCCAAGGAGCTCTGTGGATTTATCAGGACAAGTTGACAACGAGGCCACCTCGCAGTGATTAGAATAAGCTGTTAGTAACAGCCGTGCGACACCATCAGCATCACCAGATCTGCACCGGGAGGAGACTTTAGAACAACCTTCCCCCAAGAGCACGAGGACAAAAACGCAGCTACTTTTAAGATTGAGCTTTATCAGTTTATGGAGGAGATTAGGCTCTAGCTGCCAACAATAGCACTGGATTGGACTCGATCACATATCTTCCTAAGGGTGTTCCATAATTGGATCTGGAAAAATAAGTTCAATAAAACTTTATAACCTTTTTTTTTTCTTCTTAAGAAAAGAAATTAATCTCTCTTAAGAAAAAAATATAAATGAGTATCTGTACAGTACTACCATCACTATGGCTTAGCAGATGCTTTCCTTTAAGTTCTGTAAAGAATACATATAACATTTAAGAAAAGAGAAAGTTCAGTATCTATGAATTTCAAATTCCTTGGTCAAAAGAGACAAAAAGGGCACAGAGCATATGTGCGGAGAAAAATTATAACCTTACTCATAAAGCTAGGTCTATACTGAAATGCTTATCTCAGCTTTGTAATTACTACACCTATAAAACGTGAATGTACTCAGAGCTGAAGCGCCCCAGTGTCTGTAAAAAATAAAATAAGAAAAAAGATCATTCAGCCTGTCAGGAAACAGTTAATACAGCAAGAAAGATGTTGCATGTATTTTTGCATCACGCTCACAGGATTTCTCTATGTTCAGCTAAGCCATTCCATTCTAACATGTTCTTTGAAAACACGGTGATTATGTTAAATTTAGATTATAATACTGCAAATCCCTGTCTGGAACGATAATGAACACATTTTAAAGTAAATATTTTGATAATAATCACTTTTTAAACTATATTTTGCTTCATTAAGTAGGGAAAAGTATTAACTCCACCAATATAAGACCTATCATATACAGCCCAAGAAAAAAAAAGATGACATGAATATTTTTCCACGCCAACAACTGCTTCAGAGACGTTGGGGATCCCCCATCATTGAATAGGAAATTAGACACTGAATAGAAAGATTCAACTCTGATGAACATTTTAGAACTTACTAATTATCAACTTGTGTGCTTACACACAGCTTCCCATATAAAACTGAACAAAGTGGCCCATGTGAAAAATCTAAGGAGGGGCCTTAGAACAGATGACGGTGCAGTCAAGGTCACCACCATAAATGAAACCACCACCAAAGGACAGAAAGAACTGGAAGAGACAAGTTCCCACACTTGAGACTGCCTTGAGAGATAGTATATGATATTGTTAACAACACGAAAAACAGCCAGCAAAACTGTACAAGCCCTTACTGCTAATCTAGTGAATCCCACACATCGCAGCAAAACCAAATTCTCCAACCTGTCCTAGAACAGGATGAGGAATAAACGTCCCCAATGGATTCAGCCAAGGGGTTCCTTTTATAGGAGTTAAATGGGGAAGAAAATACTGCACAAATCTTGCATCCTTCTCCAGTCCCCAGAGTAGAACTCAGCTCCTGCCAGAAACAAGCACTAGCCTGAGGGACACTATGTCACTGACTTGCCTCTATCCTCCAGGTGAATTCTCAGTTTGCATAGCCAGTTGCTATAATTCAAATGTTTTAGCAGTATTTACTTCTCTTCTTATGCTGTGTGTCTTTTGCCTCATATAACAGAATACGTGAGTCACACGGTATCTTCATGAGATTTGCTGAAGTAACTCTTACTGTCCACATCGACACCGACTCACAGACCGCAGGAAGAGGAAATATTGCTTCCCCTAAACTACCATCTCCCATTACCACTGCTAGAAATAAAATACTGGCCCACCGAGTTAAAAGGACCATTAGTCAAACTCAGCGAGGACCTTCTTATGTTGTTCTTGCAACGTGGAAATTCTCCTCTCAGCAGATCCCCAAGTTACAAGTTTATCATTGTGTTATGGGTCCTTTAAATAACCAGAGCTACTCAATGAGCCCACGATTTGGTTTAAGAGAAGGCACAGAAGGACACTTTTGTTGAAACAGAGAGACGGAAGAAGACAGTAGATGTCTTTTCAGGGAGAATAATCAATGAGTTACACAAAAGTTAGTCAGTAAAACAATGCTCCCAAGATATTTCAGAATTTTTACATTATCTGCATTACTCCATACATACTCCATATTACCTTCACAAGTTCTTTAGATCACCGTGTCTCCATATGGGTTACGACAATTAGCCAAAGCTGACTACAGTCTTTAAGGAAGCTTTGTATCAGTTCTGATATGCAAAACAAATAACCATAACACAAATTTAACTTGACCGATTTGTGCAAGGCATTTTTTCTCTAAAAAAAACCTTAAAACATATCAGTAACCTACACAGTTGTGCCATTAATCAGGACAGAATTTATTTGCAAACGACACAACCTAGGTGAATTTCCCCTATTTTAGGACTACAAAAAAACCCAGGAATTGCAAAGGTTAGCATCTTGTACTTCATTTAAAGCAATGGGAAATAAGCCTTACCACAAATAACTTCAGCAAAATAACACTTTGCTGAAGTTTGAAGAACATCTGGTTGTTTACTGTATGTCTTTTTTTTTAACAGAATTCTTCCCCCTAAATGCTCTTATGAATAGCAGGAAACTGTATAATGTCATCACAAAATTTTTAAATAAGGCATAAACCCAGAAAGCTCCAAACTCCTCACAGAAAAGAGATTTAAAGTCCAGAATTAGTTAGAAGAGACACAAGAGACTCCCTAACCCATGACACTTGTGAAAGACTGAGTGCACAGCCATCAGAGAGATATTCTTGAGACAAGTTTTGGGGTTGAAAAGGAGATTTCCAAGTACTTATGTTCTACATCATGCAGTGCTTAAGCCAGTTATTAAGAACAGTACCGGATTTATTGATTTTAAAATCCAGGATTATGTCCCTTACAACAGCATCCCAAGTAATTAAAGATCTCGCTCAGACTTCGAGTTCACACCTGCCATTTTCAAGCTTCCAAAACAGTTTCTCAAATCGACGTGCGTCCCTTTCCACGTAAAGCAACCTCTCTTAAGACACAAGAAGAATTTATTTAACGGAAAAAACTTTAAATACTTATTTCTTCACTTGCGGAGCCTAGTGAAGAATTTTAATTTGTTCTCACACGCTTTGCTCGCTTAGCCTGAGCTTTGCTTTAGCGCTTGAAGGATTTTGGTCATTTTCCAAGCCTGTTTTTGCCGCCCCTCCCGCACTTGTCCCACCTGGGAAAAGCACTCGCAGTACAAACAAGCCCAGAGCTCTCCCTCCCTCCCTCTCAAAAAGCCGAAAAGTCCCCAGACCAACCCCAAACCCCCCATCAATACCGTCAGCCCGCTCCTGGTCACTTCAGCCCCGCCGCCTCCCCAGGGCCGCCCCGTCC